>CM057107.1:4542500-4840000 GCA_029959045.1 Taenioides sp. WSHXM2023 | reverse complement strand
CTACCACTACTGGCTAATGTACTATTATTACAACAACAACAACAACAACAACAACAACTACTACTACTACTATTATTACTACTACAAGGCTACCTTTTACTACCAGATTACCTTTATCTGCTTCTACAACTACTAATACTACTAATACTTCTACGTACTATGACTGCTACTCATACTACTATTATTACAAACCATTACTTCCAATTATAAAAGAAAGCTAATTATAAAATTAAAGTGGAAAAACACACAATACAGTTTAGAAATGACAAGTCTTACGAAAGGAATTTTGTCTTTTTACCGTGTCATGCCTTAATAAATATTTCCAGCATAGAAACGCTTTCAAAAATGACAATACTTTTTAATTACGATTTTGTTCAGCTTTTACACGTTTAATTACAATTTGCGTTTTGTTATTCCCAATGACGAGCCATACTTCCACTTGTTCGGCAGTGAAAGGACAGCATTCTTCGCTTTAGCCGCTGTTTACCGACAACTAAAAATTCCATTCAACACAAAAGAGCTAGCTTACATTTTTGCGTACAAAGCACTCCAAAGACTACATTGAAGTGTGGAAACATCTTTGAAATCCTAATGTCCGATTTCAAAGATGGCTGCCCCGCGGTTTGAATGGGACGGGCCTTTGCTACGGGAGATCAAACGGCGTGTCAGATTTTCCGTGTTTTTTAATTAAAGCCAGGTCTAAAAACGCTCTTTGAAGGTGACACAGCTGCTGTAGTTTGTTTGCGCCGTTCAAAGTCTGATATTGTCTCCACTTTGTTCTTCAGTGAGAGTGAGTGAAGGTTAGGAGAATCAAGACAACAAGTGCATCCAAACACCTGGCAGCAAATACACGGACCAGAAAAAACGAAAAGAAAAAAAGAAAGAAAAGAAACAGACACGCATACACACACGACTGCTGAGAAACTGACATGGCACTAGCAAAAGCGATTAATACCAGTAAAAAACACTGTGGGTTTTGGGGAGGATTTAGTATAAAAGGTCCTACATTATGCAAAATTGACTCTTGTGAGCTTTAAGTCAGGTTATAATGTTGTTCCTCCTCATAAACATACCTGGAGTTGTGTTTTGTTTCATTCACACGTTTGAGTAACACTTTTTTATTAGTCTGTCGATATCTCCAAAGCTCAAAATGCTCTGTTCCACCTTGTGATGTCATGAAGCACTAGTTTTCACATTAACAACTACATTTTACCTTTAGTTCTGAAGAGATCGGCAATTCCAGGATTCAAAATCATCCGAATGATTAAAAACACAGTGGAGCACTTCCTGTATTACTTGATGACATCACAAGGAGGTATGGTATGTCTTTGATGAGGAAACAACATTATAACATCAGTAAATAGCGTAATATAGGTCCTTCAAATGATAACATTGGTCCTTGCTGTAAACGGCAATGCTGATCCAAAAAAAAATCACTGCCACTCATACATGTCTGAGTAATTTAGCGATCTCTCCCGGGACTTACTCGAATATACGAAAATCGAATATACGAAAACATGATACAGCGACTTGACAAACCTGACGCACTCTGGTTATGTCGTGATAGCGCTCTGAAGGGGGAGTGAGGCGGGACTTAGAGTGTCAAAAATGTAAAAGAAAATGATAAAACATGTTAGGACGTTGTTTTTGGTGATTATCGCATTTTCAAAACAATAAAAGGCAACGTGGTGATCTCAGTATGTTAAATGTTAGCAGTTAATACCCCAGAGAAGTAAAATACAACCTCTTTAATGATCAAATGAACCGGGCACAGGGAGAACATGCAAACTCCACAGAAAGCACTGCCCTATAGGCCTGTCACCATAATTAATAGCTGGAACAATATATATTTGGGACTCAGTATTTATCGTGGGTACATTTTATTTGCAAAATTGGGGATTTGTCTTATTTTTGTTGCAATACAAAAAGATTTGAGCTGTTGAGGGTTGAATAAGTCACTTCTATGCCTAATTATTGCTTCATTCTGCTATTAATTTGTTTCAGCTCAACCCTTTTAATGGTACTTTTAAATTATGATTATATTTATTGGGATTATATTGCTTTGTTTTAATTGTATCAGTGATTAAAATAGTTTCCATATTATCATTAATTGCAATATACACTATTAGTCAAATGTGCACACACACCCGCTCAATCTTTTTTTTTTTATGTTTACATCTTCCTACATTTTAGATACGCACAGAAGACATCAGCTATATGAAGCAAGATGTATGGAATTATGTAGCAAAGAAAAGTTTAAATAACTCTACTAAATAATTTTTGTATTTTATTTTTAAATCCTGAAAGTATCCACCCTTTGCTTTGTCGACAACTCTGTAAACCCTTGGCCTTCTCTCAGCTTCATGCTCATCAAGAAAATGTCACAAGTGCAAACCAGGATTCAAAGCGTAGCGTGGCTGTTTTTAAAAATCTGAAAACAGTTTTGGGTAATTTGAGTTTATTTTTTGTTTACTACCTTCCACATGTGTCATTCATAGTTTTGATGCCTTCAGTGAGAATATACAGTGTAAATAATCAAGGAAATAAAGAAAAGACATAATTGAGTGTACCCAAACTTTGGACTGGCAGTGTACGTCTATGGCAATATATTGTGCTTCAAACTGTGTTACGGTGACAGGCCTGCACCCAAAATGATTAGCTTTGAGGCTGTATGTACAAAGTGAGCGATGAAAGCGTGGCTAACAGCTCCGAGTGCTGGAGGAGCCCAGCCTGCTGCACACTTAAAAGAGCCTGGGCAGGGCGTTTCATGTGCCCCAACGACCACAGCCACCGCCCCCTTTCATGTGCCTCTTACACAGGAAACAAGGGCCTTGCATGCTAATGACCAGATTTAAGACTGTCACTGACTGCTGCAGCTTTAAGAGGGAGACCCTCTTTCACCTCTGTACACCACACCACAGCCCCGTGCGAGCACCGCAGTGTGATCATGTGTAAAGGATACAGTGGAGCTGGAGTAGGGAGAGATGTCAGACATGTCCTGTAGGTCTCCACATTCAGACTTGATGAGGGACAGTGACAGGGCATCTGGGTGAGGGGAGCTCTGCCGGTGCTGATGGTGGCTCAGACCCAGGTTCATCTTGGTCCTCAGGCTGATGGTGTCCCGGCTCATGTCCAGGGAGTCTGGGGAGACCCTGTGGTGGTCTTTGGGTCCGTGTGGATAGCCCGGGCCTCCATGTGACCCCAGGGGGCCTTGGAAGGGATAGCCCATCAGGGGCAGAGGGAATGGGTGTCGAAAAGATGGAGGGCTGAAGCCCAAAGAGGCTGTGAGGGGGGAGGGGTGGAGAGAGGGGTGGTGAGGGGGAGGAGGAGGGGGCAGGGAGTGTTCGCTGCTGTCTGGACCCCCGCTCTTCCGAACCACCAGAGGGAGGGCTTCTGTCTGGTCGTTGGCCGTGGGCACACCGCTCAGTCTGCTGAGCCCACTGAAAGAGTCCAGGGGGCTGGGCACCAGCACGTCTCCGAAGCAGTGCAGTCTCTGATTGGACGAGTGGAAGTTTGGGGTGGGGCTACTGTCACTGTTCAGACTTAGGCCCAGACCGCCTCCTCCAAACCTGGACTCTGGTGTGAGAGAGGGAAGGGGGGCAAAGGGAGGAGGACAGGATGAGGAGGAGGTGGAGGAGGAGGGAGCGGCCGGCGTGCTGCTGCAGCCCTGCACACTGCTCTGCTTTGGGGAGGAGAACCCTTTGACCACCGTGTCCACCACCTGTGACACCGCACAGTTCAGCTCCTGCTTCAGGGTCTCTGCCAGATGCCTCCCGCCAGGTCCTCTCCTTTTCAGCCTGCTCCTGTCCTCCTCCCTGTCCTCCTCTAGCTCTCCGTCCATCAGAGCCTGCTCTCGCAGCAACGCCCGCGCTCTGTCCAGAAACAGGCTGGGGTCTAGGTCGGACAGGTCGTCAGGGCGCCCCCTGTCTCTGTGGCTGTCCCTGTGTCTGTCCTCCAGCCCGTCCGAGCGGATACTGTCCTCGGACATGTTCCCGTCCTCCTCCCTGTCTGCTCCACGCTCTGCTCCTGTGTCCTCGTCCTCTGTCTCCGAGTCATAGATCTGATAGAACTTCTCCTGCAGCTGCCGCAGCTGTTTCTGAAAAACACACAATGTGTGAGGATGTGTGTTACTGTATATGATTATATAGACACATGGACCATAGTCCAGGCCCCTGTGTATGGCAGGTGCTCACCTGCATGTCCTCCAGCTGCAGTCGGAGCTGTCTCCTCTCCTCCTGCCTCTGCTCCTGTCTGGAGCACACCAGCTGAGTGAAGCTGTGCTGCTGCTGGGGCAGCCGCTGCTTCCTCTTGTTCTCTCGGTACACTTCCACACTGACCCCTCCTCGCGAGCCCGGGGAGCCCAGGAGAGAGGAGCCATGGTGGGGATCTCCTCTGTGGGAGTCTCCTCTGTGGGAGTCCCCTCTGTGGGAGTCCCCTCTGTGTTCCGTGCCACTGCTGTCGTCTCTGCCTGGCTCTCCGGTGCTGGAGCGCACCAGGGGCGAGTGGCTCATGCCGCGGATGATGTTCTCCACACGGGCGCGCTTGGCCCTCAGGTGCTCGTCTGACAGACGATCCAGGTCGAAGGAGGACAGGGCCAGAGGCTGAGAGGGGGCGAGGGAGGTGAGGAGGGAGGCAGGAGGAGGCCCTCTGAAGGCAGAGGAGGAGGCCGGGGGCAGGGGGGGCAAAGGGGGCAGAGGGGGACCTGGGGACAGGCAGTCGGACGGACTGTCTCTGTCCCTGGAAGAGTTACTGCAGCCATCCTCCCCCTGGATCTCTGAGCCCCCGCTGGACATGGCCCCACTGCCCTGAGAACAGAGGACACAGGATAGAGGCTTTAGTCACACTACTGTGTTCTGTGTGAGGGAAATAGGATTCACTTTGTATATAGCACATGTCTACAGTGTGTGCGTGTATCTGTAGTGTATCTGTAGTGTATCTGTAGTGTGTGTACAATATGTGCAGAGTGTAATGTAGTGCACCTGGAAGCCCGAGTCACTGCCTCCGTTCTTAGCCATGTTGCTCTTGAGGAGCTGAGAGATGATGGTGGCCCCGGGGAAGGGCATCAGGGCGTCTTCATAAGAGTTAGCCCTCTTCAGCAGCTTTCTGAGGACATTTGACTTCTCGCTGTCGCCATTAGACCCTGCGTGGCCATGGCTGACCAATGAGCAGTCCCCGTCCTGCTCGGCGGCGTGTGATTGGTTCATGCTTTCGTAAGAGTCCCGGGCGCGGCTGTAGATGGTCCTCTTCACGCCGATATCCACTCGTCTGCGCTTGGTCTGTGCGCTCAGGAGGGCGCTGTCATGATCAGGCATCCCGCAGGGCAGCTACATGGGCACGCACGGGGTCCTCACCAAGGGAAGGGCTCCGGGCTTCCTGGACAACAGCAGGGAGACGTGGTTATGATGCATGGGCATAATGTATGATACTAATAAGATCAAATGTACAATGTCAAATCCACGCTTTTGAACAAATACACAGAGGAAAAACACCACTGACTTGAACTGTATCCCTGACAGTCCTGGTTTAGTCCTGGTTTGTGGACACATCCTACCCATCCTCTTTTAGTCACATCTTTACAGCTTGTTTGTAATGATTATCTTAGTCCCTTCAGTCCGGGTTTAGACCTGGTTTAGTTTTGGTTTCACCCTGTTTTTCTCATCCTCCTGGTCTGAACATGACTACCACCTATGTGTCTGTGTTTAGTCCTGGTTTATTCCACGTCACATCTATGCAGCCTTCCCATCCTGATTTCGTCCTTTTTTAAATCCTGGTCTAGTTAGTTCTGGATTAGTCTTGGTTTTGCCCTGGTTTAATCCTGGTCCTGATTGATTTCCTCTAAAACAAAACTTCCTTAAAGCCAACAAGTGAAATATAAAAACATACATTTACAATAACAGCTTACACAGCGGTAGTTATTGTCGCAAACTTTGTGCACTTGTCTAAACTGCTGCTGAAATCCCACAGAGGGACACAGCTGGCGGCACGTCTCCCTGCGCACGGAGCTCAGACCGCGGTGCGCTATTTGTGCGTCTTTAGTTTCTACGCAGGCCCGCGCGGGTTTCACTTCACATTTAAAAGTACAACACATTCTTGCTAAAGACCCAGAAATAACCGCTCACGTGAAGAGGTGCAAAAGGATTTGCGTGTGTTTGTGCGCGTCGTGACGGATTTGCGTGTGTTTGTGCTTGGACACGAAAATGCAGACAGACTTTTCCCACTTTACATCTGTTTTGAATAAGATAATCGATTTAGGAAAATATTTTTGGGAACTCAAGTTACGCACAACAACTGTATGAGCCCTTTGGCGGCTCTTGTGTTATCTGAGAGCAGCCTCCCCGGTGGTGCTGTCACTGTGGCCGCTGACAGTGAAGTGAAGTCGGTCAGCACAGCTCCGGTGAGCCTGTGTGTCCGGCACTGACCCACTTCCAGTCCTCTGCGCGCGCTCCTCACGCACAGGCCAAAGTGTGTTTAAAATCAGGTACGTGGTGAAGAGCAATGAGGAATATACACTCTGCAAAAAGCTTTAGCTAAAGAAAAATATGACAGACACACACACACACGGAGGTGAGCTGCTGTGAACACTAAATAATATAATGTTTGGGTTTTGGAAACACACAGGCTACAATCTATTTTGTAATGAAATTTTACTAAAATAAATAAGCGTGAATTTGATACCCCCTTTTGTTTCAAATGTGTCAAGTGTATCGCAGCCAAAAGAAAAAAAAAAAAGTCAGGCTTTCTGAAGTACGCAGGAGTCTAACATCACTGCCCTGACCGCGCGCTCCGAGCGGACTGTGCCGCTGTGCCCGCGGGACACAGTGTCACCTCAGGCGGACACAGGCTTCGCCCCCCCGGAACATCACTGAAGAAAAGTCCCTAGAACAGTTTGGTCAGTGAATGGAAACAAAAGCCCGTGTAGAATTTGTGCTGTTCATCCAATTTAATTCAAGCTTTCGTGACACGAGTCCGTGAAAACACACTTTCAGAACTGTCACTGAGCAGATACGTGGACTACAGTCATCTAAAGAGATTCATCTAAAACACAAGGCGATGGAATAAAGTTCACGAACAAAGATCCACACATTTAAACTGCATCTCTTGAAACTTTATCAACTGTCTCTCCGCAGCCGAGAACACGCGGCTCTTTGCGTAAATGTTTAATATAACAAGTGTTTACATAACAAGCCGAAATGACACTCTGCTCCGGGTGCACACTGGACCGGGGTCGGCTGTGAACCACACGTCCCGGTGTCACGGATATATCACCCACGCGCGCACAAAACACACGAAACTAAACACGGCTCACAAACCAAACACGAGCGCAGGTTCAAGTTGGCACTTACTTGTTCCTCTCGATCCTCGGAGCGACTCCTTCGAAGAAACTCCGCACACAGGAGACTGGTCTGTGCGGACTTTACTACGGGGAAGTAGAGGCGCACAGAGCGGAGTGTGCGTGCGTGCGCGCGCGTGTGCGTGCGTGCTCGGTGAGAGAGCAGCTCGTAGACAGTGTGAGAGAGACACCGCTCTCCTCCGGGATGAGCAGTGTTTAGGATCGAGTGCACCGTTCAGTCCAACAATCTCTCCACATTCGCCTCGAAGCCGCCTTCTCCTCTGACCGACGGCAAGACTCTTAATAAGAAACTACAAGAGAGCCGCGTGAAGGATACGTGAAGACGCTGCGTCATCGCTCCACCTGACCAATAAGGAAGGAGCCGGCCACGACGGAGGGTGCTTATAAGGAGCCTCGAAGCAGCGAGCTGCCAGAGCGCAGGGAGAGAGCGCACGGAGAGAGCGCAGATCTGACACTGTGGTGGCACTGCGCGGCACTGCGCGGCACCGCGCGGCACAGGCAGTCCAGACACCGCGCCGCGCGCACAACACTCGCTAAACTTAGTACAGACCGTGAAGTGCTCCTCCAAACGGTCAGCGCGCACGGACACACTCATCAGGAGGTTTATCTCACTTGTATTTCACATCTTATGGTATCAATATTCATTTTCCCATGATCAAACCTGTGTTCGAATTTATTTACACCCGATGAAACAAATCCAGGAAACTGCATGTGTAACATTACGCACTCATGTACTATAACACCTTTATTCATGTTATTTGATCATGTTAATGTCATCAATTAAATTGATTGAAAAAGAGGAATTATACACTGTTCATTTAATACACCGTAAAAGTCCAGATTATGAAAAGCTTGTGGAACGATATTTTTGAAGCTCCAGTGACTGTGGCTCAGATACAGTAAAAGCATTGGAAAAAAAAAAAAAGAAAAAAGAAAAAGAAAGAAAAATCTAAATATATCTCATTATGATGTACCATTTTCACACATTCTTTTCATATTTACTGCTCTAAAACACACGCTATTACTTGGGTCCGGCGCGCGCCCGTTTGAGGACTTTTCTAAGTTATTCCTGTGAGGTGCGCGCGCGTGTGTGTGTGCTGCACTTTACGTGTCATTAAGAGAAGCCCACAAAAGACAGAACGTAACAGAATGTGACAGTGTTCTCCAATTAACGAAGAGCCTCTCTGCACGCGACCGCTCCACTTGACTCCATTGAAACTAAGCGTATCAAAAACGCGAAACACGTTCAAAAATATCTGTACATTACGCGTGGGTCTCCTGCGCTCGTTTGGAGACAGTAATAGTGTGCCATCCCCGGGTACGCACAGAATACCATGCGTCCTTCGTCCCGCTCGCTCTTTAGGCCGCTTTATCAAATACATTTGTTCTATAAATACGGCGCGCGCGTGTGTTATTGAAAGTTATTGAGATAAAACAATTTTCGTGAAGCAGCGCGCTCTTTCTGTTTTCAAACGAGGTCATCCAAATTGGGCACAGAATGCTCCTATTGTTGTCAGTAATACATCTGAGCCAGCGCGCACACGGAAGCAATATTACGCACGGAGATCATCGCTATTTGAAACGAATTAAACAATAATTTTGTTAATTCTTACTGTCTAATTTCCAAATATTATAACGGGATATTAATTAAATGCATCGTCCATTTGCTAATACTGTCTTTAAATTAAGTTCGGTAAAGATTTGGGTTTAAGTTGAAGAAGAAATTTCAACAGGCCTTTTCTTATCTTCTTATATAACTCCACATTTTTATTTTATTCTTTTTTTTAAATTATTGTTGTTAATTCGTGACAAGCGACGTCTCCTCACTCGACGTTTTGAGATGCCACCTGTTCCAAAAGACACAGAACTACAGCGTGCCATCATTACGCACGGAACGCCGTAGTGGAATTTTGTTGAAAGAAAGAAAAAGAGGCCGCGTCTCCAAGAAATCTTAAGACGAAGACGGAATCATGGAACAATTATATAAAGAGATACGATTAGAAATTGATCTACTGACTTGTGTTTTATTAAAATTTAAATTAAGTCTGATTATGGGAGATGGTAATATGAAGCGCGCGTGTCAATGTTTGACCGGTATTCGTGTTTACTCGCCTGACGCGTCGGTGACCCCTCTTATAGCTCTCGGCAAACAGCGCGCACGGAGGGAGGGACGGGAGGGTGGGATTGTGGGGGACGGAGACGTGGCGAGCGTGGCCCTGACCCGTGCCATATACGTCCCGGTATTTTGAATAGTATCCGTATAAACGTAAACACGCCACGGTGCGACACAATGCGAGCGGCGGAACGGGCAGTCGGCGCTTTGACGGAGGTTCGGCGGAGTATATTGTGTACGTACAGAAATGATTACGCGCGACATCACAACATATGGTCACGTGATCTTTTGGCCCGTGTTGAGCGCTCGTGCAGCTCTCCAACTCGTTCACGGTTCATTTGAATGTTAACAGACTAAAAGAGCATACTGTAGAATAAAGTGGAGACATGTATTGGTAATGGAAACTGAAAAATCAAGCACAGACAGAACAGACAGAAGGAAAGCAAGTGCCATTTATTAATTAAAACATTACAGTATTTTTTGTTTTATTCTTTGATACACTTTACATATATCATTATGTACAAATATATGCACTGTGTAATAGCTTGTAATAACGCTCTAGTCTACCATTAACGTACAATCTTTCCTTGAGTGAAATGTTACACAGTTTAATGCCATTCTGTGAAATATTCCAGGCAAAACAATAACATCACTATAGAGACGTGAAAATGGATGAGCCTCAACCAGAAAAGTTGCATAATAGACCTTAAAGTACATTATAATTACATCTTATTGCAAGTTGTTACACAGGGTATTACACTGTACTTAATATGAGGTTGTGCTGTAGATACAGGGGCCTGTATGAGTCTACGGGAGATTCACTGGAAGATTTTTGGAAGAAATATTCCAAATTCCAAATGAAAATCCACAAATGTTGAACCGTATCATTATTTGTCCGCAAACTTCTCACGCTTTTAACCGTGTTTTAGTTGTTTCCTTCACATTGACGCACTGAATTCATGCATGTTTGAGTCATCTTCATTCTCCTTTATTCAAGACGTCATTGCTCTGATCTACCCCCGTTTTCAGTTTCACCGGTACACGCCCACTGTGATGTACTTACTTCGTCTTACTTCAGCTTCGTGTTGCCATTTTGGGAGGTAAAAAAATGAATCGACTGCTGGCTAGAGTGATGTGTTGCTGTCCATAGGCAGTGTTGGGAAGTAACTGAAAACATGTACTGAGAAATCTCCCTCTGAATACTACTTTTGAGTAACTGTATTCTGGTACAGTTACTTTTTCATTTGGTGGTATTGAGACCACAGTTACCTTTCTAAAATCAAAGACCTACATTATGGTATTTGATGATGGAATTTATGCTTCAGAACTGAGAAAAATACACAGCAGAAAACGCTTTAAAGATAGTGAAGAAAATATAAAGCTGTTATGAATACTCTGTAACATTTTTACGCCATTATTTAAAAGCAACTCGATGTACAAAGTATTCTAAGTGTTCAGAACACAGTACTCTGATTGGACCACGTACTAGAATGTGTTACAAAAGACATATTAATGCAGGTATTCAGTATTCTGTAATTAAATACATTTTCAAAGTATTTGTCCCATTGGAGAGGCCAAGAATTTAAGGAAGGAAGTCAGCAGGGTAATTTCTTTTATTAAGTCATTTTTCAGATGAATATTGTGATTTAAACTGTCCAAATTATAACACAATGATCCACAGGTGTCATATATTATAACAAAAACGCAATATGTCTTCTTTAAAGTCATTTCATCTGCCCACAATGCCCTACGAGCGACCCCGCCATCGCAATATTCTCCGCCGCGTTCCATAAACCTTATCATTTTTATATTGACAACGTGCACTCCACCTGTTCACCGTCTTCGCCCTGACCTCCCGGCCTCCATTAGACGTTGTGTAATCGGGGGAGTCGAGATTTGTGCTCGTCATTAGCCCGTGAGTGTCTGGAGTGAGCGCTGTGTCTAAAGGGGTTGGAGTCAGGGCTAGTTCAGTCCTCTGCTTCTTTTCCATTTCAAGGCACTTTATTTTAATAAATAACAAATACTTCTTCAAAATACTGTTACTCAAATACAAGTAAAAAAAGAGGTGCGTCGGGTAAGCGTGACATGCTGGTTTCCATGGAGACATTACTGTTTTGTCCTGGTTATTCCACAGTATGGGAATAAACTTGGTAGACCACTTTTTCTTACCGTATTTGTACCAAGATGTATTTTCATATCTGAAGTACAAAAAATCTTGTTCCATTGGTAGATACTTTTACTTGTCAAGTGAAATCGACCATGATAAAACTTTCTTTAAACAAGATTTTAGTTTTTGCAGTGTAATCACAGTCAATCAAGAGATAGGTTAGTGGTCAGATCTATGGAGACGCAAGCCTGCACATGGTAAGAATTCATGACTTTTTAGGGATTTTTGAGCTACCTGTAATTGAACAAATGCAAGGGAGTTATGTTTAATGGTCTACTGTGGCATAACATCTCCATGGAGACAAGCAAGTAGGACCCTCCACCTTAGAAGTTACATAGTGCAGCTTTAAAGAGGTGGTATAATGCATTTTTTTTGCGTTCTACCACGTTATAAAGCTGTTCCCTCATCAAAAACGTACCTAAAGAGGTTTTAGATGTCATCCATGCATGTTTCTGTAATCTAGCGATCTCTTCCAAGCCCTATTCGAACCCTCTTTACGGTTAGCTGTACGACTCTGTGCAAAGCTCCATCCACAAGCCTATGTCACCCATGCTCAAACACGACAGTTCTCCATAAATATACACAAACATGATACAAACCTGTACGCTGATTGTGTTGTAATAGCGCTCTGAAGGGGAAGTGACTTAGCATGAAGAGCAGGTGAGAGGGAATATTCAAAAAGATAAAAGTTAAGATGGTGATCTAAATTGTCAAGGAAAAGCTTTTAGAAGCTTTTTACAATAAAAAGAAAACACATTTTTTCTAAAGCACAACATCTTATACATGTCAAATCTGGGAGTAGGCTGGGACTAAACCTAGAACTAGAACTAAACCAGGACTAGACCAGGACCAGACCAATTAGAACAAAACTGATTTTAAACCAGTCCCAAATCAGCACACACACTCAGCTTGTCTCCATAGAAATAGCCTATATAATTTGAATGTTCCATAGTATCACATTAACTGTGAGCAGGGTCACCTCTCCACAGATCTGACCTGTAACTTGGCCCGGTTACCCATAAGTTTAATGTCATACTGTGGCACATCCTTGGCAAAGTACTAACATCTCTAGGTGCATTTAAAGCTTTTTTTTTTTTTTAAACACACAAAGATGCTTTAAAAAAACAAATATTAAAACAGCAATAGACAAATAAGGCAAGCAGTGGTTGCCCAATAAAATCTAAAATCATTGCGTGTCAAAAGTATAATTAAATAGTAATAGTAAGAGTATTAGTTTCAAATTATATCCAAAATAATGTCTGTTTTCCCTTCACTTTTGTCTGAAACATCAACAACCGCAGTTCCAAACTTCTACGGAGGCCTGGAGGCACATGTTGAGTCTATGCTTTCTACACATGCTTTTACAACCGGAGAGGCCAGCCGGTTGTTTTAGAGGTTTTCACATGCGTACTGACGACCACAGCGGGCTCAAACAGCGCTGAATAAACCCGCATCATCACCATGGGAACCCGATGGGAACCGGGGATGTGCGGCGATTCCCAGTGAGTGCGCATGTGCAGCAGGAGACGACAACAGCAGAGCTAACTTTCAACACAAGTGTCTAAAATAACTCACTTTTAGTGACAAGTCATTGTAGCTTCGCGTTTGTAATGATTAAATGTTCGTTAGAAATACAGGCTGTCATTTAATGAAACAGTGGGTTAGTTTCAGGGTAAGTTTGTATGAAATGGAGGATCCGGACGGAGCAGTGGAGTGAGAGCGGCTGGAGCAGTGAGGAGTCCACCTCCTCTGTGTGTTTATGAAGGAGTGACAGTGTCAGTGGAATACCAGCACTATTACACATGTGTGTGTGTTAGTGTGTGACTATTACACTGCTGTGGAGGAACATTTGTGTGTTCTGGACCTGCTCCGCTTCAGGGAAATACAGGACGTTTCTTCAGGAGAGACGTGGTTTTACATCTATGAGAGGTGAGCGCACAGTTCTAACCATATTATAGATCCATGGTTCTAACGCAGGGCTGTGTTTAAAGGGACGTCTGTGACACATCAGGCTGTATTATAAGTGCACCTGTCTGACCAGTGCACTGTTGTTGTTAGTATTTCTTCATGATCTTCATGAATGTACATGTTGTGTAATAAAGTGCATTACACATGTGTAGAACTGTCATATGTCACTCATGCATTATAATAATGACATAGATAAGAACAGTCCTGAAGGCTCAGCTGAATAAATAAGATGTAGGAGTAGAAACAAATAGCCCTGAGGGTGTCATATACAGTACAATATACAAATATTAATAAATTATATGGTCTAGGTTTCTCTAACTTGACTCCAGAATGACGCAGTTTACATGGAATTAATGTGAGTAAAAATAAATACACTCTGTTGCAATGTAGTTTCCATAAAACATGGCATTATTAAAGAGCTAAATGTTGATGCCCACCAAGTCTGCTTGCCTACCCATAAAAGTCACCGCACGCTACTGAGCTAACTGTTAGGACGGTTTGAGTAGGGCCTGGGAGAGATTGCTAGATTACTCAAACATGCATGGATGTCACCTAAAACTTCTTCAGACATGTTTTTGATGAGGGAACAACAGAAAGTTAAGTCAATTTTTCCAAACAATCTACCACAGGATTAAAAAACACAAATGTTAAAAGATTGTCAACTTTTGTCTCTTCTATTTTTGCTTTCACATTTGATTTGACGTAGTCTTGGTTGGGCCCTGGTTTAGTCCTGGTTTAGTCCAAGTTTAGTCCCGATGCTGATAGTGTGAATAGTGCAAAGACAAACCAAAATACGACTCAAGTTAAAGTACTCTTAAAGGTACTATTCGCCCAAAAGTCACTGTAGTAAATGTACCTCATGACTACCTGCCTCTGTATGCCACTGTGAGGGATAATGATCAGATAATGCTTCTTCTGGACTCCTCTGTCTTTCCCCCTCTCCTCTCTCTCCATCTCTCTCTCCTCTCCTCCTCTCATCCTCCTCTCCGCTCCCTCCATCAAGAAGACGCCATTATTCACCACATTAGCGAAGAACAGCTAAAAGCTCTCAGCGCAGAGGAGGGTTCCAGGGTCTCGTGCACGTGGACGCGGCGTGCACGTAGACTCCGAAGCACAAGTACCGTATAGAGCAGGGGAGCAGGGGAGCGCTGGAGAACAGGAGCTAAACAAGTCTTATTGAGGGAGATTACAAGGCATCTGGGCCAAAAAGCAGCGGCGGTCAGAGGTGGTATAGGCAAAAATGGTACTTCGAAATGACTCAATTACTCAAGTAGAGGTAAAAAGTACTGTTCGAAATACAAGTAAGTAATACAAGTCCTTCTTTCGGGATTTTGAGGCGAATCTAAAAAAAAATTATTAAATATTCAATAAAGTATGAATTCTGGTGGTTCCCGAAAACAAACCAATAATGACCAAAAAGTAAATGAGACTGAGTTATGAAATTCAAGAAATACAAGGAGGGTATTATGCAAAATGGACTTTTTGGAGCTTTCTGCCCGCCTGAAGATGTTTTAGATGTCATCAGAGGCAAAGAGCAAAGGAAGAGGGGAACGCAGAGAGTCAAAAACGAAAAAGAAACATATAAAACATGTTAATACATTGTTTTCGACGAGTCTGGAGTCTTTCTGATTCAAGAGGGCATGATTGACAGGCGGATTAACCAATCAGAGAGACGCACGGTCTGTTTGATTCAAAACTAACATGGTGGTTTAAGAGTTAAAAAAAAAAAAAATAGGGACTGAGAATCAAACACCAAACTCTTTATCCCAGGTAAAAGAAGTTCTAGATTTTGTACTGAATGATATGAGAATTGTGTGTGTCTGTGTGTGTTTGCGTTAGTGTTGGTGGTGGGAGATGGTGCAGATTGGCATCCTCACTCACCGCCAGTCTGTCCCAGGGCATCTGTGGCTACAGCTTACCACCATCAAGTGTGAAGTGAATGAATAATGCACAAAAATGTAAAGCAAGACTAATGCATTTATATAGAATGTCACTAAGATGGAATTATTCTTGATTTACAGTTTGTTTATTATGATTTAAGTCTTTCAAGTCATGTTTTTTTTAAGACTGATTAAAGTATAGTTATTATAACGTGGTACCAAATATACTAAAAACTACTAGCGCGACTGTTGTCCTTGAAGAAAGCCAACGTTTGTGTGCAAATAGTTAAGGTACAGCGCAAATGGCACAAATCACTCGTTTTATTCATTAGCCCTGTTTTTCCCATATTCATTTAGTCCCTTCTTCAATTGTACATTTCTGCTTTTACAGCCCCTATAGACCAATACACAGCTCATGTTTTTATTCATGTCCTCCTGCCTCTGATGCATCCGTCTTTTGTATCCACTCACGAGAAGGTCTTAATCTGCGCCGCCATTACCACCGCCGCCTCGACCACCAAACCACCCACCCCTGCCCTGACGCCGTGCCCGTCCACCAAGCCCCTTCTGAGGCCAGCCTGGACGGAACCAGCAACTGAAGGCGCAGAGTTGGCTTCCTGGTAGTGGGGCTGGGTCGGAGAGGGGGGTAGGTTGCGCGGGGGCCGGTTGTGTGCACTGGAGTGAGGAGAGGTGAAGAGGCTAACAATGCTATCACAGAAGCTCCAGCTAGCGAGCGCGGTGCTACGGCTGGCGCTAATTTATCGCGAAGAATGGAAAGAGGGAGCTGGCCCGGGTTTCCACGACATTGTCAAGCCTCTCCGGTCCCGTCGGAAAACTCCAAAATCAACATGTTTACTAGAAATGCTTTGATTAATGCTCTGTCGACGAGCCAAAAACAAAAACAAAAAAAATGGGAATGGACAGATACAGTTGAAAAATCCTTGTTCAAATAATGCGAGTCAACAAAGAGATGGAGTAGCGGTGAAAGAGTGAAGACAAACTTGTTCTGAGCAGATTTGAATGCTTTGCGGGGGCCATTTTGAGGGCGATTCACTGACCTGTGTCCTCTGTACACAGTGCGGGCAGTTGGGGTTTAAAATGATAGCCTCTGGCACGCTGCTATAAGCCATGGTCACCTTTGTTTAGCAAGCAAAAGATTAGCATTGTTTAGTTTTGTAATCTGTGTACTTTTACACTTTTTATGAATACGTTTGCAGTTTTTAGAATTATGTGTCTTTCATGTCACGAGCAGTTGTAGATTTTGAACCAGAAAGTAGAGAAAATTTCAGCATTAGTCATCTGGACACATTTCGGTTTCCATCCAGAAGCCATCCTCAATTTGATGGAACTGGTTTGGAACACTAGGATTTATACTGCTCTGAGTTAACTGAGTCCAGGCCCAAAGATGGGAGCTGAAACGTCTTGATCTCAAAAACCGTGTCCACATGACCACCGCTGAAACCTCTACACTGGAGGACTAAAGGGGAGAGGGAGGCAGAGGGGGGCACAAGGAATAGTCTGATTAGATTAACAGGTATTCACACTTTAAACTCCGCCCCCTGGCAATCAGGGCAGTCCTGTGTGATGTCACATAGTACTTGCGAGTGCAGAGGCCACTGGAGGCAGCACACATTCTTGACTTGTTCCGGATGCCTCCTAGACTCCTCACAGGGGAGGTCTTCATGTCCCACCAGGAGGAGGCTCTGAGGAAAAACCTGAACACATTGGAGGGACTATGGGACTATGTCTCTCAGCTGGCCAGGGTCCCCCCGGAAGAGCTGGTGGAAGTGTCTGGGGTGAGGGAAGTCTGGGAGTCCCTGCTTAGACTCCTTCTGTTCTGTTGATATTTTACATTCTATTATATTGCTAAAATGTACTTTCATGTTACAAGAAAGTCCAGTTGAGTTGAGACTGGTTTGGTCCTGGTGTTTATCGTCTTAATACAGATTCTTCTGTTAAAACATTGGACATGAGGGCCAAGTTGTTTATGTTATAATTTGGTGTTTTGGTTCTCAAGAGGATTATCAGATCAGAACGCAGAATGAGCCTCACATCTCTCATGAGTCTCTCATTTGGGTTGCCACTTTCAATGTTGAAATCCAGTTGGTTTAAATCTAAAATGTGTCTGTCTGATCTGGATGGGCACTACCTAAACCCGTATGTGCAGATAAGGCTTTGGCATCACAGAGTTGAGTTGTGAGTGTAATAATATTTTTTTGTTTGTTTGTTTGTTTGTTCGTTTTTACTGTAAAAGGCACAGGCTATATACAGTTTAACTCCATAACCGTACATCGATAAGAGCGTTCCAGATAAGGATTTTCACAAGGAGAAAACAGGACATGCAAAAGCGTGTCTGCACATTGCCGTGGCTAACGATAATCAATCAAAGTGTCCTCTTCTCCTCTCCTTTAATTGGAATTGAGCGACAGACTGTTCCTCCCCTTTAACTTGGCGAGGAAAGGGCGGCCCGGGGCATATGCAGTCAGCCTTAAGTAAATGTGTTTATCATTACTCCAAGTCTCTCATCAGCGCTATATTTAGAACAGAAAAAAATTGTAGAAAAATAATTATGATTGTTATTTCTTTTGCATTTTTGTACAGTTCATTAAATTAAAAAACGGGTATATTACTGCTTTGTGGTATTACATAACATATTTAGATCACGTATTACCTTTTATTGTTTTGAAAATGCTCTATTTGCGGAAAACAATGTGTTAGTTTCACTTTAGTCTGTGACACTCTGAGCCCCCCCCCCCCCTTTGCTCTCTGCGCTAAAGTCACTCCCCCTTCAGAGCACTAAACACAACACAATCAGCATCATGAACCTGAACATCGCATCAGGTTTGTGTAGTCTGGCATGAAGACAGGAAAACTTTCAAAATGTCAAAACATATTTAGTTGGCTATGACCATTTTCCTCAAGTAATAAAGCTTATTTTATTTAAAACTGAATGCACAAAGTACCTTGCTAAATCCAACATCCAACAATCTCAAATCTGAACTGAGTCGTGCGTAGTTTCAAAAGTGAGATAAAACTTCACAAGTGGAACGAGAAGAGAGACGTATAAAGGGCCCAGAATGAAAGTGGTGCAGAGCCAGAGCAGTGCCAAGCTGTGATTCCCCAGGACCAGTGAACGCTTCATGTGCCCAACAAAGACACTGCAACACACCACCAGCACTCTGCAACAACAAAGGTACCCGAACGCACCACACAGACACAGAAACACACTCCAGTACAAAAACAAACATACCTGAACGCACCATACACACACAGTCCAGTATAAAAACAAACGTACCTGAATGCATCAGTTATCTGACACTTTTATCTGCTCCTCTGTCTGCTCCTGTCTGAAACACTCACACAAAGACAGGGTGGGGAATAGTTTCTCTTTTTAGATGGAGTGATATAACTTAATCTGAGAAGTTTCTGTGCTTCGTACAATCTTATATGATATATAAAGTTTATATGACAGGTTTGGTGGGATAGTACCTGTGGTAAATAGTACATCAGTCAAATCTCCATCTGTGAAGAAAAGTTCAGAAGTAAAAGTAAAATAATAGCCTGGCTCACACCGGACTGATACGCGTGTCACTCTGAACAAAGTGCTACACATTATCAGTGTGGAATGAAGTGAACTAGTCCTTCACATTGACTGGTGGAAGCGTTACAAAAGTGGAACAAGCTGCAACAAAAAACTTAGGTTAAATCCATCTGAGAGAAGTGCACATACATCATCCCTGTCCACAAATGCACAATGCTCTTTTGCAGGTCCTTATTTTTGTTAAAATAGGCTGAGGTACATGAGTTGGCGTCTCCATGTTTGTTTTGGTTTGTTTGGCACTGGCTTCCGCACAAACCACAGTGCTGCTCTGTGATTGGTCAGTTTTCACACTACTAGTTGTGCGGAACCAATCACATGTAAATGATTCAGCAGGAATTGTTCAAGATGAAGAGTTTGTGAACTCATAAAAATCATGAGAATTCGTCTTGCTAGCGAGGCTGGTACAATACAAGATGTATCGCTGAGGTCTAAAGTGGAATACCTCTACTTATAACTTAGCCATGTTTCCATAAGTGTGCTAACCCTGTAGTTTTACCTCTACGGACATGTTCTGAAATGCATGGGCTTCTTGGATTAGTTTAACAGTGCAGATTTCAGTCCTCTCTCAAATGGTAATGCTTTTGGATGTGTTTAAAATATGAACCAAACCCTGATTTCCAAAACATTCTAAAATCAAATCCTAAAAGTAGATGAATTTTAAAAACATTGTGGTATGAAAAGTTAGTCGCGCTTTGCCCTCCCCTCCCTCTCTTTCTCTCTGCGGTCAGACAGCTCCATGCTCAGTGGCCCACCTGCCGCCCATCGCACATTAACAAACCCAGTGTTTGTTTCTGTGCGCCGCTCTACCCTACAATCACAGCAGCGCTAAAAACACACACTCCATTTGGCATTAGCACAGGTGAGCGGCTGGCCCTGGACGATTCACTGCAGCGGTGAGAGACAGAGGAGGACAGAAACAGGAAGAGGAGAGTTTTAGAACAGAGGAAGAGAGAAATAAAGAGGTATTAAAAGGAGAGAAAGTGAAAGAGGAGGAGAGTTCAGGCTTGTGCACACCTGTTTTTTGTTTACAATTTTGGTACATAAAAGATATACAGATTTAGAAAGTTTAACTTCTGACTTTTTATATCAAATGAATCACAAGTTGTTTTTGGTCTGCCAAAACATTAAAGGTCCTATATTACATCAAATTGACTCTTGTGAGCATTAAGCCAGGTTATGATGCTGTTGCCTCCTCAAAAACATACCTGGAGTATTTTTGTTTTGTTTTATTCACACATTTACACCCTCTGCAGGTGGTGGAGAGTCCCTGCCTCAAGTGGAGGAGTTCACTATCTCAGGGTTTTGTTCACGAGTGAGGGAACGTTGGAGCGTGAGATTGACAGTTGGATCCGTGCAGCGTACCGTCACCTATGGTCATGTTTTTGGGTAATTATTAAGGACACGATTGCGAATGTATGCGGTATGAATGAATTTCCTCCACAGAGCGGCTGGGTGCTCCCTTAGAGATAGGTTAAGGAGCTGAGTTACGCAAGAGAAGCTTGGAGTAGAGCCACTGCTCCTCCATGTTGAGAGGAGCAGCTGAGGCTCGTGCATCTGTTCTGGATGCCTCCTGGACTTCTCTCTGGGACCTCCCCAGTTCATGTCCCACCAGGAGAATGTCCCGGGGAAGACTCAGGACACATTGGAGGGACTATGTCTCTTGGCTGTTCTGGGAAAGCGTCAGGATCTGGGAGAAGCTAGAGGAAGTCTAGAAAGGCAGGTATTTCTGCTCAGTCTCTTTTTTTCCTCAGTTGATATCAAAACACTAAAGTCTAATATCCAAATTACACTTGTAATTCTTTAAAGCTCTTTGTGGATGACCAAAACACTGAATGATATACTACTACTAACTACTAACTAACTTTTTGATCAGAGGGTCTGCCACCAGCTTGTCTCCATTGAGAAGTTATTGCTTTGTCTGAAATCATGGTATGACATTAAACATCTATCATCACACATGCAGTTACAGGTTAGATCTGTGGAGAGAGGTAAAATATTTTAGTTGTTTTATTCATGTTTGTGGGGACAAGCGGGTGGCTGTATTTAACAAACCAATTTTTCAGGCTGTCCTTCTTGTTTTGGATTTTTATGTGTCCACTGTGCAGACAGCGTGACCTGCCTGTTACCCTCCATCTTGTTTGTGTACCGCTTTATTTGTTGGAGGAAAAAACACAACAACAAAAACAACATCCACCCGCCTCTGTAATTATTCCTTAGTGCTGCTTCACTCCTAGTAATTAAACACGCATCCTTATTTGTGTGTGTATGCACGCACGTGTGTCCGAAATTACACAGCGCTATTGGCCAGGGACAGAGCTTAGTGGGGACGCCAAGCTGAGGTCTTTGTTAGTAAATGATAGTCATTCACCAGCGGGCTTCCATTTGGGCTAAGTGTTCCATGTTTGTTTACGCGCGGGCCAATAGGACGTCTGCATCTTCTCGCGCTACATCTCACTCAAGACCTGGCAACGGCTAACTCTGCGCTTAGCATCGGTAATGGGGGCGAAGAGACGCTTGGATCCATATCGCCGTGCAAGTGGTAGTTAGCCTAGCCCTCTGCGCACATCTCCACTCAGGCACAAACTTTTCAGATGGATTCAATTTGATTTCAGCAATGTGGTTTCAAATGTTCTGGTTTTGTGCAGGGTTCATTATGTGTTTCTGCTTTTCCACAGTGACACAGAAAATTTGTGCTACTGAGTTTTCGGTACTGCTGTAGAATAGGATAGAGCGTTTAATAAAACATGAGCAAAGATTTCCTAATGAACAAACAGTTTAGAAAAGCAGACTTGTTCTGCAAAGTCAACTTTTTAGAGCTTTAAAGGGCCCATATTACGCTATTTTCTGATGTATATAACATTGTTTCCTCATAAAAACATACCTAGAGTAGCGTTTTGTTTCATTCACACATTTAGCACACAAATCTTGCATATATAAGTAGTTATTTTCTCCATGTTCTTAAACTTCACTAGAATCATGTGGATAATTTTAGCCCTTGAATTGCCAATCTGTACTGAACTAAAGCTAAAAAGGTAGTTGTGAACTTGGAAACTATAACTTCATGGCATCACGAGGTGGAACTGAGCATTTTGAGCTTTGGAGATGTGGACTAATAAAGGGTTATTCAAACGTGTGAATGAAACAAAACAGAACTCCATGCATGTTTTTGATGAGGTAACAATATTCTAACATGACTTAAACCTCACAAAAGTCAATTTTGCGTAAGTACTTATTTTTACTATTTACCAAAAAAGTGCTCATAGCCCATCAAAAAGTAAGCTCTCATTTGGTTCTGTTTGTCATTTGAACATACTGTTGAAGTTAATATCCAAGCTGATACATTAGTTTACAGCCTTCCTTTACAATACCTCCTTAAGTCCTTGCCTGCATGTGTCTTTTCTCAGGTAAACGCTCTGAGATTCCTCTGTCACGCCTCCAGCTGAGTCCCATTCATATTTAATGTCTTACATGCTCTCTAAGGATCACTCATTCATTATGCATGCCCCACAATCTCTCCTGTTGTCTCCGAGGATCTCAGCTCCTCTCCTTCTCCGAGTGGAGCATCTGAGGCGACGTCTGGACCAAAGCTAACAGCATCTGCTCCTGTCCCCGCTGCTAATGCTAGAGCTGTGGAAGACTTTATTTAGCTGTGGGAACGAGGATAGGGAGGAGTTAGAATATGTTCAGAATGGACCACCTGTGATACATGCACTGACAATCTGCTGAACATGTCTGGATTAATCATGTATGAAGGCCTCAAGAACTTCTGCCAAAAACTTACAAACATGCCACGTGCTAACACATGTTCATGTTGGGCTTACAAAAACAGAACATGGGGTCCCCAGGGGGTCAAATACAGGGAACAGTAGCTCAGTTGGTAAAGCGTTTGTCCACTGATCCGAAAGCTGGCGGTTAGACTCTTGATGTAGAAAAAAAAAAAAAAAAAGTGGTCAAAACCGCTGATGTGATTGATTTCAGCTCCCACAGATGATTGTTGTCACTGTCTCCTTGGGCAAGACACTTAACCCACCCCTGCCCCTAGTATCTACGTACACTGGTGTACGAATGTGTGTATGAGTGGTTCCTTGATGTAAAGCGCTTTGAATGCCTTGAAAAGCGCTACTTACCACTTACCACAAAACATCAAAAGTATTGGGACTTGATGTCATGAGGTCCTGAAGGAGGGAAAACAGATCACTACTTGTATGATTGTTATGTTTTGTTAACCTAGCCAACAAGATGAATTCTCGACATATTTGAGAGGTCCCACTAATGAGAATACGCCTGGCTTGGTTTCTCGATGTTGCGATCAGGCCTGAGCCACCAGTAATTCAGACCAATCGTAGAGCAGCACTGTGGTTTGGGCGGAGCCAAAGGTGAAACACCCGAACGAACCAAACAAACATGATAACGGACGTGCTTCAGCTTATTTACAGACTACTACACACCAAGGGAAGAGCTTTGTGCCTTTGTAGACAAGGAAGATGTCTGTACTTTTTTCGACTGCAGCAGTTACAGAGAGAGGAGTGACAATTTCTCAGTGTAAAGTCAACGGAAACAGTCGATGGAGCTGGAAAAGTGCCCATGCTCACTTCTGATTTGGAACGCGGCGGCTAGCGGGTTAGCATGTCCATTTACTACACAGTCTGTGATTACGATGCTTCTACCAATCAGATTCAAATGTTCCTCATGCCGCATTTCTCCTGCTCCAATCTCTTCCTCTTGTTCCTTTAGAGACTCCTCAGATTTAATTAGCCCTCGATCTGCCTGTGTGTCCCCTGAACGTAATATATACGCCACAGATTCAACACACAACAATCCACTTTAATGACGATGATTAGACTGTCCGTATAATCCGCCAGCGCCATGTTTATATCTTCACTGTGTACTCTACTGTGTCGGTGGGTAGTTATCACACTGTGGGGACTACAATCTGTACACATACTCATATTATGGGGACCTGATGCCCTTATGGGGACAAATGCCAGGTCCCCATAATGTAAATCCTTTATGGTTTTGAGTTCAGATGTGGATTATTTGGCCTATATTGCACAAAATGGACTCTTGTGAGCGTTAAGACGTGTTATAATTTTATTACGTCATCAAAAACATACCTGGAGTTGTGTTTTGTTTCATTCACACATGTTTGAGTAACTCTTTATTATTTGTGTGTACATATCCAAAGCTCAAAATGTTCTTTTCCACATAAGGTGGAACCGACCGTTTTCTGTTTGAGAGAAGAACTCAGTCTAAATATGCAGTGTTTGTGTGTTAAATGAGTGAATCGAAACAACTCCAGCAATGTTTGTGTTGAGGAAACAACATCATAACATAGATCAGAAGTGTAATATTGGCCTTTTTATATGATTTAAGGTCAAGATAGTAGTGGCAACGATTACGGTTAGAA
The DNA here is from genome assembly GCA_029959045.1 of Taenioides sp. WSHXM2023. NCBI lineage: Eukaryota > Metazoa > Chordata > Actinopteri > Gobiiformes > Gobiidae > Taenioides > Taenioides sp. WSHXM2023. Next base: position 4,815,513 of record CM057107.1, on the reverse strand, counting down.
TCTGACTGCAGGAAATTAATGGAAGTCAATGTAATGTCCCCGGGAAGCATGGAACGCCAACATGTGTGCGTGTTTATGTGTGTAGCTCCTCTTCACGCTCCACCAATCCCAAGATCAGTGTATAATGGCTCCTTACACTGCACACGCACATCTGCATATATACAAACAAGCGCGTCCTTAAGACAGCGCTTATCACACACTAACGCTAATTAAAATCTTATGTTTATTAACAAGAGATGTAGGATCCATGTTTGCTCGGCGTAATGAACAGATTTCACCTTGCAACCGTGATACAGAAGTGTGCGCATGCTGAACTGTATATCTAATGTGTTTCCGCCCGCAAAAATTAAAGATATTATTGTTAAGAACTCTATTTCGATACTAAGGAATAGACTCAATACTCAATACTGATTCTGATACCATGGTGATGATAAGGCCACGCTATCTTTAGACAGTAGAATGTGATTTTCAGCATTAAAGGGTTCATATTACGCATTTTTTTTTTTTTTTTTTAATCTATGTTCTAATGTTGTTTCCTCATCACAAACAGACCTGGAGTTGTGTTTTGTTTCATTCACATGTTTAACACAAAAATCCTGCATATTCTAATCTCAGAAAGCACTCCGTTCCACCTTGTGATGTCATGTGGTAATACAGGAAGTGCTCCACTGTGTTTTTAAACTCCACACACCTTCGCTAGAATCATTTGGATAATTTCAGCCCTGGAATCGCCAGTCTCTACTGAACTAAAGGTTAACGGTAGCTGTTAACTTGAAAACTGCTTCATGACATCACAAGGTGGAACAGGGCATTTTGAGGCTTGGAGATGTATACAGATTAATAATGCAGGGTTACTCAAACATGTGTGAATGAACAAAACTCAAGTCTGGGTATGTTTTTGAAGAGGTAACAACATTCTAACATGGCTTAAAGCTCAAAAGAGTCAACTTTACGTACTATAGGACCTTTAAACAATAGTACTTTCTTTTCTATTCCCATGTGGTCTTATACCTGTGTAATCCCTCAGTGGTCCTGTAGGTTCCATAGTGGTCCATGGCCGTATGCTAGTCTATGTGCTCTTATACTTGTTCTGATACAGCTCAAGATCATTCTAAAGCTATTCAGGAAAGGTTCATTTCTGTCTTGTGAATGGGACTCTTTTGGTATCAATACTTGCTTAAATATGTATCTAGTTTTGATTCCAGTTTTAATATTGAACCCTATTGACAACCTTGTAAGACATAGCAAGAAAATTACCAAATTAGTCAGTCTTTCAGTGCCGAGGAAAGAGAATTCTTGTCATTTTTCTCTGAATGGACTCGACTTCATAAAACCGTGGAATTGGATCTTTGAAATAAGCTCCTGTCTCTTGGTGAATACAGATCACGACCCTTGCTTTCGCCTCAGCGCGTCCCTGAGAAATATCTAAATCCATTCAAACACTATTAATATCTGCCTTTAATGTCTGTAAGAAAAAAAAAAAAAATCAGACCACTAAGTAAGGAGCACCAGGAATTATCATTAACTTGAATAAAAGGAGGTAAGAAAATAAAAAAGTGCCAAGGTTTGCACTGGGCCCTTTTCCTCGGCGCGCTCTGAAACCATCTGTGCTCCGTTAGCCTAGCAAAGCATTCTCTCTCTCGCTTCACAGCTTCTAATGTGACCCCAGACCCACAGTACCGTCTGTTTAATGCTCCTTACACCTGAACAGACCATGGGCAAACCTGATGGTACACTATGGGTACGCTATTTGTTTTTCTTTAGCTAGAATGTTCCTCAGTTCGCCATTCATTTAATCCACATTGCATTTATTCAATTGCTTTTGTTATTATTGCTATCAAAAAATAATAATTCATGCGTTCTGGGTCACTTCTCCACAGATCTGACCTGTAACCTGGCCTAGTGGAGACAAGTAGGTGGAATGCAATGCTCAGACCAGTTTTTCTTGGCCCTCAGGTTTCTACGTGAATTGTGCTATATAAGCAGTACATTTTACTGGAAGTTTTGGAAAATCTACTTTGATAAAGACGGTGTCAAATAATTACTGTGTACTGTTAATGTTCTAAGCATAAATAAAGGTCTGGTGGTGCATTGTAACTTGTTATAAATAGACCAATTTAATTTATTCACTGTATTTACCGCCTTTGGTTCTCTGCTTTGTCTGTACTTTTATAGGCAGACCTTAACAAAACTGGATATCTGTGTTTTACATAAAGCACTGTCTTAAGGTTCATATCTCTGCGATTTCTGGGCCAATCCACATGAAACAAAAACTGGCAGAAAGTTCTCTGTCAGCAATTTTTAAAATGTATTCAGCTTATTTAATCCAAAAGACTCTGTGATACGTTGAAAGGACTTTAAAGATGACCTATTCAGCTTGAGTCTGTTATAGTTATGATCTATGACGGCTGTGGATCATTGTTATAATTTGGACTTTTAAAATGGCAATTTCGATTTAAAACAATTTACTAAAAACTGCGATGCCCGATAGGAGCAGACGTCACAGTAAACGTCAACACAACAAAGACTCGTGCAGCTGTGGGCACCTCTGATGGATACCTGTACACCACTCTAGACAGTAGCAGATTTTTTCTTTCATTTGTACTAAAAAGACTGCAACGCTGCCAAATCCTGCATATATCACTGATACACAAAATAAACCTGGTACAGAGCAGTGCACAAATCACTCTAAATAAAACAAGAATGTAAATGGGAAGGGAAAACAATTAGAACATGGCTAAATTTCTGAAAAGTCGATTTTGCAAAATAGGTGCTTTAAGACCCCTGTAACAAACAATAATACAGTTCAACAACTATGGACTCTATGGAATTTTTAACATTTCTTTCCAAAACAGTGAATCTCCCATAGCGTTCTACATACCCCATCCCTCCATCTAAAATCATAAGACCAAATTCCCATCTTCAATCCACTGACTCCTTATAGAAACTGCCTTGCACTGCCGCTTCCTTCGCCTCCGCTACCACTTTGTTGCGCGGTAGAAGCCCACCCCGAGCTGTTGGCAGTCTGCGTGGCTCTGTGGCCCTCCCTCCGTTCCCCTCTCCTCATGCTCTCTTGTCGGGGCATATGTCAAGAGGAAGCCAGCATCTGCTCCTTAAGAGGTGGATTTGGTGTCACCGCGTCTCCATTGTGCGCCAGGAGTGAACGCCGCTCCAATCTGGCCCTACGCACGCTCTTAGAATTCTTTTTGCTCTTTTCTTTCACGAGGAGGAATTGCAGCTATGCATTTCTTCCTGTCTTTTTCTTTCTTTCTTTTTTTTCTTTAAACAGTGTCATTGATTTTTGTCAACACGTGCGCGGTGAAGTACGGATAGTGCGAGCATTTTGAGGAGAACTCTTAAAGTGAAAGCCAAGTCGAGTACATAAAACAGATATTTAAAGAAAAAAGACTTGATGTTTTCTTTCGCTGCAGGTAGTGCGGGGTACAAAGAGCGCGGCGTTGCTACATTAGTGTGTACTCTCCTAGCCCGTTAGGAGCACTTCATTAGCAAATTAGTGCAAGATGTGTTACAATTGCAAATGAAGCTTAGCATTAGGGCCCCAGAGCTAGTTAGCCATTCAAGCAGTTTGTTGTTTCTCTATGGAAAAGGTGCACAACGTCGCTTTTTTTGGTTGGGGGTCCGTCGCCTGCTTGTTTCTATGGATATGACATTAAACAGCTCTTCTTTTACATTTATCAAATTACAGGTGGTTTTATAGCTCAAAAATACCTAGAAAAACAGGTATTCTGACTGTGAGCGGGGTCGCCTCTCCACATATCTGACCTGTAACTTGGCCTGTTTGGTCTCCTTGAAGATAGAAAGGTTTAACACCATACTGTGAAACATTCCAGACAAAGCAATAACATCTGCATGGAGAAAAACATTTGAAAGACCCGCCACCAGAAAAGCTACACAATGCACCTGTAGCCTCCTACGACACATTGTTCCACTGTTACAAAGCTTTTCACACATAGGTGGACAGTTTAGAACAGCAACAATGCAAAAATTTTCAATTTAGAATATTTATAAGAGTTTAGAATGTTCACAATGTTTTTTTTTTTACTTTGTTAAAGGCATATGTCTTCCTGCACCTGTTAGCAGCACTTCAAATGAGCCACAATTGTTGTTTTTCATTTTGTTTTTACACTCAAAAATGTTGCTGTGTTCAGGTACTTAATAAATAGTTTTTGCAAATAATTCTTCAATTGTAAATGCCCTCATATGTGGACATAATTTTTCTCAGAAACTACATCATGTAAAAAGATAATTTGTTTTTGCATTCATGAAGTCCCAGTCAGCCCAAATAACAAAAGGAAATCAATAAAACAGGCCATGCAAGAGTTCAGGTCCTAGGAGGTTAAATCTTTTTCCCTTTGGTACTTCTAATATTATTTACTACATTCTAAGATTGTCAAAAGTACAGAAAATCAGATACTAATTGATACTAAAACTATCCAAACTAGATACTCCAAAGTTATTCCTCACAAAGTCATTCTGACCATCCTAATTATTCACCGCAGTGAGTTTATAAGCGCTTTTCACGACTTTCTGAGGCCAGTGTTTGCCGTGACTGTAAAGCCAACAGCAGCTAGCATGCAGACACGCACTTCCTGACTGCAACACTTTCTAATTAGATGCAGACAGTACCTCAAGGGCTGCAGATAGTGCGGGGTACAAGGAGCGCGGCGTTGCTACATTAGCACGTCCTCCCCTAGCCCGTTAGGAGCACTTCATTAGCAAATTAGCGCAAGATGTGTTACAATTGCAAATGGGTGGTTTTAATGCCATTTACTCGATAGGGCAATTACTTGTAGACACATTTTCTTCAGGCGAAAATAACAATTAGAATTCATTTGCGTGCAGCTTAAAAGCGGTGATGTCTCTTAGCATTAGGGCCACGTGGCTAGTTAGCCATTCAAGCAGTTTATTGTTTTAGAGACTCCATTTAAATCTGTTTCACAATGGGATTTCTGATACTATTTACTACATTCTAGGGGTGCCAAAAGTATGGAAATTCAGATACTAATCGATACTTAAACTAGTATCCAAAGTATATACGCATTTATCAAGCAAGTATCAATACTGAAAAAAATAAAGTAAAATCTCTTAACTGGGTAAATTTGGTCTAAGCCTGATCAGAACTAGTGTTAGACCACACAAGTACAGTTATTTTGTGTTGAAATTTACTTTTTTTTTTTTTTTTAATCATTTGGGTATCAAAATCGGTATTGAATCTAGTCTATAGTATCAATGTTGAGTTTGAAATTTGAGTACTGTGACAACACTACTACATTCTGGATGGCAGAGAAGCTTGAAAGTGCACTGAGTAGCTTTCTTGGTGGAAGGTCAGCCCCTTGCTTGGTTCCATGGAGATGTTTTCACTTTTCCTGGAATGTTCCGCAGTACGTCATTAAACGTATATATTGTGTATTTATCCAATTACAGGTGTTTTATTACTAAAAATACAAACAAACAATGAAAACACACATTCACACTTTTAAAGCTGACCACTCTAATCATGTTTATGTTGAGAGCTGGATTCGAACCCCCAACCTTCAGATCAGAGGACACTCTACTAACTGAGCTGCTAAATGTAATGCCATACTGTGGAACATTCTGTGCAAAACAATAAAGGGGACAAGCAGATTAGAAAAGTAACATAATACAGGTTTAATCTGGTCAGTATTTTCAAAGACTCGTACTTATGTGACCCCTCATTCAAAGACCGAAAGTTCATTTGACAATTGCATACTGTTGTTGTGTCCTTGGGCAAGATCCTTGACCTGCCCTACCACCAGTGCTTGCATGTGCACTGATGTATGAACGTTTGAATGGCTGAATGGTTCAGTTCATTGATATAAAAGCCACTGACTGAGACTGTAAGTGACAAAAGCTTTTACAAGTAATGTGATTTTTGACATAATACATGATATGAACTTTTTTTGTTTCTTGCTCTGCTCCTTCACAGTTTACATTTTGACAGTTTTTGTGTTTTGTCCTAATTACATTCACTTCAAATTATAAATCAGAAACTATCGATACAAACAGAGGTATCGAAAGGTATTGATACTGCTCTAAAAGAACCCAAACTTAAAAAAGGCAGCTGTTGTCCACATCATAAGGTGGAAAAGAGCATTTTGAGCTTTGGAGATGTAGATTAATCATAAAAAATGAATGAAATAAATTAATGTAACTAAACAACTCCAGGTATGTTTTGAGGAGGTAACAACATTCTGTAATTAATTCACAAATAATGCTCTGTAAAGTGTCTTTGAGGGTGCAGAAAAGCTCTATATAAAGCTGATGCATTATTATTATTATTATTATTATTATTATTATTATTATTATTATTATTATTATTATTATAGGGTTTAAAGCTCTCAAGAGTCAATTTTGCATAATATAAGACCTTTAAATAACTGTACTTGAGTCACTTCTTGGCTCCATTACTTTATACTTTTACTCAAGTAAATTTTTGGCTCCTCTCGTCGCCTCTGATTGTACATATCATATATAATAGGCGTGCCCTTGCCTGGTGCTGTCCGGTGCCCTCTACATGTGTAACTGTGAATCACACACAGGCTGAAGCCATAGTCACCTGAGGCACTGCCAATGCATGGACCCGCACCAACACAAAGGTGAGACATGCACCCGCCGGACGCCATTATATACGAGCATGACATTCTCAAGGTCCTGCAACTGTAAAGACCATAAGGAAGGACAATATAAGGCTGTTATTAGCGTTGGCCATTATTTTGGTAGTTGACAGATGGTTTCAGCGCAATTTAAAGAGCCCATAGTATATGCCGTTTTCTGATCTAAGTTATAATGTTGTTTCCTTGTCAAAAACAGACCTGAAGTTGTGTTTTGTTTCATTCACGCATTTAACAGACAAATTCTTCATATTTAGCCTGAGTTCTTCCCTCAAACGGAAAAGACTGTAACACCTTGTGATGTCATGTGGTAATACAGGAAGTGCTTCATTGTGTTTATTAACCCCCATTCTCCACTAGAATCATTCGGATCATTTCAGCCCTGGATTGCCAATCTCTACAGAACTAAACGTAAAAAGGCAGCTGTTGAGAACTACCACTTCATGACATCACAAGGTGGAACAGAGCATTTTGAGCTTTGGAGATGTAGACAGACTAATAATAAAGGATTCCTCAAACATGTGTGAATAATAGTTTGCATCTATTCATCTAGTCACAGTTGTTTTAATGCTCAGTCTTCAACATAGGATTCTTACTGCGTCCACAGATCTGACCTGTAAATTGACCTAGTGGCCTCACTTCCTTGTCACCATGGTGAAAACTTGTGTAGTGCCCCTTTAAAACACATTGTACTGATTAAGGCATCAACAGTGTCGATTATTCACAACATTTTTCATAAAAGCGGTACAGATCATTTGCTTCCATCCTACTGACATGTCATAAGTGTTAAAGAATAATAAAAGTAAAATCACTTGCACCATTTTCCATGTTAAATATTGTCTGTTTGCTAATTCCTATAATCCAATTTCGCAACAAAAGTCCCTGTATAATTTTCTAGATGTACTTGTAAAGCAGTATTGATACCATAGAATAAGATGCCATTAATTTGCTCATCCCTACCTGCTCTTGATATCGACAAATATCGGTTATCGACCCCAATAGCAAGTTATTAAAATTACCGGTTGTTGAATATTAGCTGTAAAAACTTTACCATCTCTTGTACCATCTCTTTCTCTTCCTTCCATTTCCTGAACTGAAGCCGTTAAGTATGTCTCTACTTATTGTAAACGGCTTATCTTAAAGTGCATTTGTATCTTCCGATATATAGAATAAAAGTATATAAAACATCCATTTAATCCTGTAGATCCGAAAGCTTAAAAAAAAAGAAAAAGAAAACACTGACTTAATGAGCACTAAGTACGCAGATAACTGCGCGCCCACACACACGGCGCTGCACTCCCAAGACCTCTTCGCCCGCCAATTTACGGCAAGAATAAACAACAGCGAGGGCAAAAAGAAAAGAGTAAATGTCATTAATAAAAAAGAAAGACGAGCTAATTGTGTTGCATGCTGGGAAAAATCAAAAATCCATTAGAGAGGGCAGAAAGGACAGCGTGCATGGCTTTTTGAAAAACAGACAATCTCGCACAAAGGAAGGAAAACCTCATGCGCTTTTACCTCTAATTTGGACCATACTGACGCTTTAAGATGGCCGTCTGGCGAAAGTGTTATTTGGCGGGTGCTCTTAATGCATGCCGATGAGTCACGCACGGACCAACTTTGTCTAATCTCCATAAATGAGTTCAGGAAGGTCGCGCGCACTGGTGGCAGCGTGCAGGGGAGGGGGCGCAAGGAGAAGTCATTTAGACAAATTAGAAGAAATCAGCCCCCGCTCTAAGTAACGAGGGATAGACGGGGCGGAGAGGATGGACGGAGGAGTGGAGCGCGCGAGTTAGTGCTGTTCAGAGCGACAGGAGGGGGATACTTCCAGGTTGACATCTACAGTCTCACCGAACTCTCAGATCTTAGTCTTGGGGTGTGTCCGAGGGTCCATCCTAGTACCTCAACCCCTTGCTTGACCAGCCAGTCCCTTCTGCATTCTGTTTGACTCCAGAAGGGACTGGTACTGGATCACAGAACGTAAAAATCCTCCATCCAAACTTGAGACGGTCCAACCACAGATGCTCATTTGTTGCACATGTCTCTCAAATGCAGAAGACATCGGTTCTCCAAAATTCTTGCTGTTTCTCAGTCTTTAATGTTTTTGTTTCCTTTTTTATGTGTTAGCAATCATGTTTGTTTTTGAAGCAAACTGAGCATGCATCTCTCTGATTGGTTAATCCGCCTGTCAGTAACGCACAAAATCAGGGAGTCAGGATACAGATCCAGATCCACTCATTTTTGTAAAGTTTTGTCAAAGCGTGTGGTTCTGGCTGGTCAGGTTACTCATTCACTACATTGTCCGAGAAGGATCTAGCTGCAGATCTCCACCCAGAGGACCCTCATGTGAGTTAGCTCCACCCACAGGTCCTTAAAAGTAAACTGCAACCATGCCAAAAGTGGTTAAAATCCACTGTTTCCTGTTTTCACTGTAGCGTTACTAAAGTTGGCATAGTTTTAAACTAAAGACAAGCCCAAACCCTTTTCCTAACCTCAACCATTACAGATTTAACCATACGCAGGGCCTACGGCAACACATTCACGGACAAACTACAGTTAAATATGTGTTGCTAGTGACATGTTTTAATCTGCTCATTTTCCTTTGCAAGCAGAATATAGCAGAGACCACGCAAAGTTAATTTCGGATTTTTTGAAATGTATTACCAAGCCTACAATCTTTGAAGTGCTAAAAAGGAAATTGGTTTTACCACCTTTAGTGACTTTTAACAACAAAGGCAACAACTGATTAAAAACAAAAAAAAAGTGTAATTAAATAGTTTTCAAAGAATCATGTGGTGGGTGGAGGTGCATCCTGGTGGAGGTCTGCAGCATAGGGTCCTCTGGGTGGAGAGCTACAGCCAGACTCTCTCGGGGTGGTTGGGAGGGGCGTACTTCCAGTCTGATCTCCACTGACTCCGTGAACTCCTTTTAGACTAGAGTTTTGGTCTTCACAAATGTGCATGGCTTCAGTATGTTTTGGCTCCTTGTGTCTTGCAGAAGTTCCAGAAGTTCTCCAAACCAACCAACTGATACTTTGCAGTGACATCAAGCTGGGGGTGTTGTGCATGTATGTTTTTGGAGGAATGTTTCTGCAGTCACCATCGCGGCGCAATGCAAACACAGCCAAAAGGCCAAGAGATCGTCTAACAAAATAAAAAAATAAGAAATCCAAACTGCATTTAAAGAACACATTTTCAGGAGCCTGTGAGCAACACGAGTGTTCATGGTCCTGTTTAGGAGTTTTCATTTCTTATTCAACAAAAAGGTGAGAGTGACTAACTGAAAAACTGTTGGTTAATACTAGTTTGTTACTGTAATGTTATTTGAGAGAGACTTGTTTAACAGCACAAATCATCTCACCTGTTACAGTTCCAGCTCAGTCAGTTCTTTCTGGTCAGATTGTGTTAAAACAAAGTTCAGATTTAACTCTAACACGAGTAACAGACAAAGCAGTGTCTACAGTTAGCATCACCCCAAGGAATGCTGATTTCTGTGGTTCTAGTAAAAGAGTGAAAGTCCATTTTCAAGGACACTCCCCAAAGTAGACCCTGCTTGGTCTAGAGTCACAAAGTGCTCCATCACTTTAAGGTGGAACTTCAATGAGAGCGACTTTTTAGTCAGTAAATAAGTGCACGTTCTCAAGGTTAAAGGCGCTCTACCTGATATGTACTGACTTAATGTAAAAAAAAAAAACAGAATTAGTTTATTTTATACAGTTAGCAGTGGTCCAGAGATATTCCTCACTCTCCTAACCCATTCTAGCTTTCTAATTATTCACCGTGATGAGTTTCTAAGTGGGTTTCAGCAACTAGCATGGAAACAGTGGGGCAAGACAAACTACTTTATTAATTGAAAAAAAAAAAAAAATACCCAGAGTGTGCTATCCATTTATCTCTTTGTTCTCTTTCTTTTAAGCCACCTGATTATAATCTCTAACTAAGTCAAACAGCTCCTTTTAAGTTGACAGGCGGTGGCTCTTTTAGCGGCGGAGCGGGTTAAATATTTAATGTCTTGATAGTGTGTGTCGAGTATCCGCGAGCATGTGCGTGCTTTGATGCGCTCACAAAGATCCTTTATTGTTGGGGAGGAGAGTTCTGTGTCTGTGTAAAAGGCCGCACACCTTCCGTTGTGATTGTGTCTCCTTTTTGGTGCGTGAGGTTTTTGATCGCGGCTTGAATCCTCACCGCGCTGGGGTCTCGGGGGTGGGCTCTCACTTTGAGCCAGTGGGGCCGTGTGATGTTGGCATTAGCCCGAGTCTCTTTGAGGCCATCTGGAGCGGGCACATGTGTGGCACGGTGACATACCCGCACATACAGCTCACCTCCAGCCGAGAAGCACCCCCCTCAGAGCTGCTATTAGCTACTGCACCGGGCACTTCCACTCACTGTCACACACAGTGAAGCTGACAGAGAGGGGGTCTTCAGTAAACATGTGTGATCCCGGTAAAGCTAAAACAATTCCACAAAAAAGGTCTTTTCCATTATGAATTCTGTCTCATATACACTTGAATTCATGCATGTAGTTTGAAGGATACTCCCTTAAATCCTCTATGGGGTATTAACCGTAAACACATATTTAGATCACAATGTTAGCTTTTGAAAATGCTACACTCCTGATCAAAATGTTAAGACCAGTTGAAAAATTGCAAGAACTCACATTCTGCACTGTTGGGTCTTAAGAAGGTTCTAAGTAGTGCTTCAAAATGCAAAAAGAAGAAATGGGAGTGAGACAAGAAAAAAATTTGAGTAAGCAATTTATTGCAAACAACCATTAAACTGGAATAGGCTGTTTATCAGCTGATTAAAAGTTTAAGACCACATCTCAAAAAAAAACCCTAAAATAGAACTAAGATTTTCAAAAAAGGAGCCAGTAATGAGTAGCTGCGCCATTCTTGTTAATCACCTCAAAAATCCGTGAATGTGAATTCTTGCAATTTTTCAACTGGTCTTAAAATTTTGATCAGGAGTCACCGAAAACACTATATTAACAAGTTTTACTTTTGTTTTTGACAGAGACCCCACTCCCTTTGCTGTCCGCGCTAAGTCACTCCCCCTTCAGAGCGCTCTCACAGTACAGTCAGCGTGCATTTCGCTAATGAAACGACTGCACATCACATCAGGTTTGTCACGTGTACAGTTTTGTATGATGCTTTTGTGTATTTATGGAAAATCATAATGTGGGAGTCTGTAAGGAAAAGTCAATGTCAATTTGAGTTTGAATGTCCGTTACTGAAGCACTCGCTCTGAGCTGATAAAGAACTGGGGACTTCTACTTTCTGTCACACAATATGAAGCTGAAACAGAGACGGTCTTCAGTAAACAAGTGCCAAGCCTGTACAAGAATATTACACCGAGAAGGGCAACTTTGTTTTTTTATGATCATTGCTGAATTGAACAGTCAAAGGAATGTCGCTTTTTATTTTATTTTTGTTCATTTCTGAGCATTCAAAGCGTCACAGAATCCAGTAAAGGGTGGATTCCATTTAAAAGTGTCCAAAAGTATTTTTATTACAAAAAATAAAATTAAAATATTTAAAAATATTAAACAACCCTGAAAAATGAACCAACTTTTACAGTGTACCCCTTAACTGAATTTGAAAGTCTAATCAAAATCAAAATCCTATCAAAACTAGTGAAATTTCAATTTGACACCAATCCAATGCCACCGTTTAGAGTCAAAACACAATACATGTTTTTTGGTAAATGAAAACTATAATAATTTTCTGAATTTGATACCACTGGACTGGCAGAACAGGTTTTGAAGTGCACACTTGAATGATCCAGTAGAAGGGCAGTACTTTTTCTGTCCTTTTTTTTTTTTTTTTTTACTATTTTTAATTTAAATACTGATCACTACAGATGACTTATCAGTATCAGAATCTAGTATTGTTAAATAAGTTTTAATTTGATGTGGTTAACTGTAAGTAGTTGTCGCGTGTTTCTTTAAACAGTTTGTACAGGAGTTTTGACGACCTTAAATGGTGAATTAGTGATCTGAAAAGTAGTGTCCTGGAAATTACAAAAACTGATTTCGAAACTGAGGAATGGACTGGATACTCGATGCTGATTCCCATACCACAATGATAACAAAAAAAAAAAAAAAACACTCACTAAATTGTAGTATTTTCTTTTGTATTACCATTTCTCAGTGGTCCACGTAGGTTCCATAGTGGTCCATGGACGTATACTAGTCTATGTGCTCTTATACTTGTTCTGATACAGCTCAAGATCATTCTAAAGCTTCTACGGGTTCATTTCTGTCTTGTGGATGTGATTCTTTAGTATCAGTAGCTGCTCAAATTAGTATCTAGCTCCGATGCTTCTTCAAGTTTCGACTAGTACCTGATTCTCGATTCTATACAACCCCAGCTTAGCATCATATAGAATGTAGAATCCTGAATAGCGACAGTGGCACGTATATCCACTTGAATGTACACGTAAACGTTTTGCGCGCTTCCCTTTTCAACCTGACTGTGATCGAGGGCCCAACCCGAGTCTTTTCTTCACCTCCTCCCTGCTCGCCTTTTATCTCCCTCTTTCATCCCGCGCTCCCCCGAACCCCTGCAGCTGAGCTCTGGCCCCTCCCTCCATCCATCTCTCCCTCCCTCTTTTTCCATCATGTACAACCACTCGCACAGCACGCCAATCCCTCAACACTTTTTACATTGCCTCCGATTAATTTTCTTGTCTCCCGCGTTTGAATGAAGACCCTTAAGAGTGCTCACAAAGGCCGACCTTGAGACACCGAAGATTACACACTTGAACTGCGCCTGAAGAGATTCGCATCCTCCGAGTGGGGAACCTTGTGCAAAAACAGACAACATAGTTTTCGAAGAGACTGGAGGCAGCCACTTGAGGGAAAATTAAATCTCTCCAAGGATGCCGTCAGGGCGTTTTGTGTCTAAATACATGTACGCCCAGCTGGCTTGCTTCGCTTTTCTCAATTTTTACATGTTTTTGTTTATAGCGCATTCATTTATCAGGTTTGAAATGGTGTGCGAAAGACAACGAAACTTGCCTTGGAAGATTTTTTCATGGGAGTTCGATTATGCTTCTATCAATGCAGGGGGAGTTTCGGGGAGTAACATGGTGATTGCTATCTCTATAATCAAGTCAGAAGAAAATCCTGCCGCCAACGCCAACTCAATGCTTTATTTCTGGAGGCTGTAGTCCCCATTCTGCGCCGTCTAGGTCATTACCTTGTCTTTTATCTCTTTCAAATTATTTTTCATAGCGTCTTTTTATCCGGCCATCATTTTAAAGAGAAGCCTTAATTTTCTCCTAAATTGAACTTGTAAAGAGGCGTGCGGCCATTTTTGAACAAAGTTGGGCCATTACGAATCCTACAAGCACGACCTAAATGTACCTTCAGCTCGTTTTTGTGAATAGTCTATGAATTAGATCTCCGTGAGGCTAAAACAATTAAATAAAAGTTATTTTCAATAGTAAATCTTGTCTGATATAGATTGCAAAGAAGTGTCCATACAATGCACTTGAATTCATGTGTGTAGTTTGAAGGATACTCCCTCAAATAACATTTCACCTAACTCTTGTGAGTGTTATGCCGTGTTAGAATGTTACCTCCTCAAAAATATACCTCCTTTTACCTGTAGAGATGAGCAGTTCCAGGGATGAAATACTCCAGATGATTCTAGTGAAGGTGGAGCTTTAAAAACTCAGTGGAGCACTTCCTGTATTACCACATGACATCACAATATGGACCAGAGTGTTTTCCATTAGGAGAGGAGGACTCAGTATGCAGGGTTTGTGTGTTTAACATGTGTGGATGAAACAAAATACAAATCTGGGTATGTTTTTGAGGAAACAACAATATAACATAGATCAGAAAATGGCATAATATGGGCCCTTTAAATGTCATGTTTTTTCTCCGCTTATGAAAGATGGTGCAAAAAAACATCTAAATCAGATTCAGATTTCATCAGATTTGCATTGTAAATTGTTAGATTCAACTTCGTCAGCCTGAGTTTGAATGCCCATTATTATACGCGTCAATCACCTCTTGAACTCTCAGTTGGTAAAAACCAACTGAAGAAGCAGGGGCAACATTTTCAAACTTCTATTTGGATTTGCACTTGACCAACCTTTCACTTCACAAGTTAATAGTCGTACGGCAAAGCCCTCTTAAAAACGTATTTGAATGAGTTTTGAAAAAAGGGGGCAAAGACAAAGCCAGGTGAGTGACTACAGGACTCCAAACCGCGGTGTTCACATGAAAGCGCGCGTGATTGAAAAGTTTGGGAGTCCGTGGCGTTTGTTTCGCGCGGGGAGGTGTACATGAAAGACGTGCAGTAGTGCTAATGAAACAGAGGGAGGGAGAGGGGGATGGAAAGGAGGGAGGCTGAGTGGCAGGGCAGATCCTGTGCCAAGCCACTGTCACTGATATTTATTCCTTTATATATTTATACAGCTTTATACAGCTAAGGCTTTTCATAGAGGCGTAATACTCCACTCCAACGTTCAGGCTTTTGGAACTACTTTTAGACACTTGAGCCTTGGTAATTTCTTTTGTAGCACTTCTTAAAAGAACGTATACAACTGGAGAAAAAGATAAAGTCATTACAATTTGTATTTTTTCTGAATTCACAGTGGCATTGAGAGAGAAGATTAGAACAGTCTTCTAGTCTAATAGTGATTTTCCAGACAGAGGTCGCTGTACAATTTAGAGCATTATTCATTCTGGAGCAAACCGACACAAGAAGCTGCCAATCTGCGCCATCTTCCTCTCAGACCACCAACACTCGCTCACGCACCACTTTCATACCAGGCAATGTGGGTGAAGTGTCTTGCCTAAGGACACAACAACAGTTTTTGCTACCGATGCCCCATATTGGCACAGGATCAGGCTTTGACAAGGAGGTTTGTAACTTATTGTAGTTATGTAATGATCTTTTAAGGCAATAAGTGCACTGGAAGAAATGTAATAAGTTTAGTGATGTTGAATTGATTTTGGGAACACAAGGAATGCATGGATTACCACCTAATGATGTCTCAAGGTGGAATAGGGCTATTTGATCTGTTGTTGGCGGTGTGTTTAAACCATTACTTAAACGTGTGAATAACGCAAGAAGACAATACGATAATAACTACACCTCAATTAGGAAAAAAAAAAAAAAAAAGTCTGAATCAACTATTTCACTCTGAACTTTGTCGATGCTTTATTAAAGTATAAATAAGTGTACTTATTAAAAGGCCATACGTTACATTTTTTTTATTTGAACAACTGAAAGTGCCTCAAAACTCAAAGAAGATCTGTTGTGGCGTAACAGAACAGACCCTTTAAAAGCACAAATGAGCGGCTTAGACAAAAGACGATTGCGGCTGTACCTGCGCCGTGGGTCTGTCACTCACCCACCCACCCGCGCAGAGGACACGGGCGCACACATCAGAATGCAGGCTGGAGCTTTGACATTCCTGGAGGCAGTGTCCGTCTAGCCAGCACGGATAGGACAGCCAACACACACACACACACATATAAACGCACACTCGCGCAAACACCACTCAGAGCGGGGACTATCTGATGAGTCTAGTGCCGTCCAAGTCAATCGCGAGACAAAGATGGCTTTTAAATGTTGTAGCTCTCTCCCCATAGCGTGCGTTGACGGAGGCTGTTTGCGTTGGCTCCCTGTGTTTGGCGCGATCCTTGTCTCGGAATATGAGCGGGTGGGTCTATAAACAGTAATGAAGGCAGTGGAAGAGATTATCACAGCTGGACCTCAAGGTTAAAGGAGCACAAAGGCGTTTAAAGCTGAGGTACAGTGGGAGATGTGGCAGCGCAGTGGTGGTGAGTACAGACAGGAGGACAGGCACAAACTAAAGGGAATTTAAAGGAGCACTCAGTAACTTTTCTGTGAGGGGCATGCCACGTGCTTGTATCTAGATGATACTGCTTTGCTTGCATCATTCACAATATGGTAATAAATAGGGCGCATTATGCATCTCTAGTTTTTTAGCTTTTTTCCATGTTAATTCCTGAAGAGGTTTAGATGTCATTCTTGCGTGTTTGAGTAATTTAGTGATCTTTCCTGGGCCCTATTTGAAGTCATCTTACAGTTAGCTGTAAGGTTCTGTCCAATGCCCCACCCACAAGTCTACGTCACCCATGTTCCCACACAACAATCCTCCATAAATATACAAAAACATGATACAAAACCATACACAGCAACTTGACAAACCTGACGCGATGTGCAGTAGTTTCATTAGCGGGGTGTGCGCTGATTGTGTTGCTCTGAAGGGGGAGAGACTTAATGCAGGGAGCAAAGGGAGGGGGACTCAGAGCATCAAAAACGAAAGTGAAGCTTATAAAACCTGTTAACACGCTGTCTGTGTAATCCCTCAGTCGTCCAGGTATGATCCATAGCAAAAGAAAAATCTAATTCTGTCAACTGGACAATTTAATAGATTTTTTTCTCTAGCTCAATCAATCAATCAGTACCACTTTATTTTTCCTCAAAGTGCAATTTAAGCACACTGAGCAGTAACATACAATAATAATAGAAAACCTCAAACAAAAGTCTCAGTGCAGCTCAACAGGTAGAGTCATCAGATCCAGAGTTGGGGCAGTGAAAAGAGTAACAGCCATCAGGACAAAAGTGTCCGCCATCCGTGTCATCTGTGTCCTGCAGCATCACAGCATCTTCCAGGGGGCGCCAGGTGAGCTCTGGACACCTCAGAGTAGCCACCCTTTTGTCTCTGCTTTGTTGACAGTGCTGCAAATCCTCAGCCTTCTCTCAGTGAGCTTCTTGATGAACAAGCTTTAAGTTATTTTGAGTTGATTTTTTGCTCACTACATTCCATATGTGTCCATCCATCATTTTGATGCCTTCGGTGAGAATCTACAAAGTGAATAGTCAAGGAAGTAAAGAGAAATACATGACCAATGTCCAAACTTTTGATTGGTAGTGTATGTGTATTAGGTAAGTGAACTTTAGCTGCTTGAAAAGGGAAATCAAAGTTACCCAAACCCCCAATGTCGCCAAAACGCTGTTGTATCCGAGCGTTCTTGAAGTGCTCCGTCCTTCCCGTTTCCTGGATGCGTCCCGTGTTTGGTGTCTGGAAAAGTCGCTCCCTGGAGGTATGTACGGGAAGGACACTTTTAATGGACCCGGATCAGCACTCACCTGGGCTCCAAGTGTTTCCTTTGCTGTTTACGACTGTTTAGTCAACCTTGCCAAATTACCTCCCAAGTTTTTAATGTCTCTCATTCAATTAAAGTTGGAGGGAGAGTTGACCCTGGGGGGGCTATAAGTCAGGTATTGGTATTATCCTGCCCTGCTAATTACTGAAGCAATGAACTTTAATTAATATCTGCGCCGCGTGTGTGCGTCCAAGCATGCAAAGGGAGCGTGCGTGTTTCTTTGCGTACTTGCACGGCCCTCTTACGGTATCGCGAGCTATCTCTTTTGAACACAGGGTAGGTAAGGAGGATGACATTTTGCGGGGTGTAGTGGTTCACGTGAGAAAAGCTGACACGGTGAACCCGGCGTGGCTAGCGGAGCAGTTAGCATTAGCATAATTATCTCTGCGATCGGAGCGCGGAGGAGATCAACCAACAACACGAATGACAGCGGCGACACAGCTCCAAACAGGCTCGTCCAGAGTGGATTTAAAGGTCCCGTGGTATGCATTATTCACGGGTTTCAGAATACTGTGGGACATATTAACATTGTTATTTCACGTTTTATAACTGTAAAATAATGTGTAACATGTATGCAGACGTGGAGGTACAGTAGTAATATACTCAAGTAACAGCGCCATTATTTAAAGATGCACTGTGTAACATTTTTAGAGGGTCCACCACCTGCTTGTCTCCATGGAAATGTTATTGCTTTGTCTAGAATGATCCACAGTATAGATTAAACCTATCACGAGGGAGACAAGCAGGTTACGACACTATGCTACATTACAAACTACATCTGTGGAAAGTCACCCCATTCACAGAGTTAATGTATTTTTGAACAATATAAACACCTGTAATGAAAAAAATAATAGAGGGATATGTTTAAAGTCATACCATGGAACATTCCAGGCAAGACAATGACATCACCATGGAGACAAGCAGGTGAGGGACCATCCACCAGAAAAGTTTCGCGTTGTTTCCTCATCAAAAACATACCTGGAGTTGTTTCGTTTTATTTACATGTTTAACTCACAAAACTTGCATATTCTTCTCTCAGACATTAAACTTTTTTTTTTTTTTCACATTGTGATGTCACGTGGTATATACATACAGGAATAATATAATACAGGAAGTGCTCCACTGTGATTTTAAACTCCAAACACCTTCAGTAGAATCATTTGGATGATTTCAGCCCTGGAATTGCCAATCTCTACTGAAGTAAAGTTAAACGGTAGCTGTTAACTTCAAAACTACGACTTCATGACATCACAAGGTGGAACAGAGCATTTGAGCTTTGCAGATGTAGATAGACTAATATTAAAGGATTACTCAAACAAGTGTGAATGAAACAGAACCCAACTCCAGGTACGTTTTTTGAGGAGGTAAGAACATTATAACATGGCTTAAAGCTCATAAGAGTTCATTATGTGTATGAGTTTTAACATTAACATTTTCTACTTTTCAAGGCTGAGCTTTAAAAACACGGAGGAGCACTTCTTGGAGACTGAGATCACCAAGTCAAGTTACAGATCTGACTTGTAACTCGGTCTGGTTGTACATCAGCATGTTTCCATGGAGATAAACAAGTTTTGAGTCTGGCAGTGTGCCTTTTCTGAGTTTAGCAGTGTTGAGCTAAGTTAAAAAAGAAGGGGAAAAAAAACAGTTAACAAAGTTTGATCAAACATTCATTTCGACTACACATTTGCTCCCACATTTTAACTTCCAAGACCCTGGGCTGTGGGCTGCTGGCGGTGTCAAAGCCCGCCCTAGTCAAGTCGTACAGTCAAAACAGGACAAGTGACGAGCAGTACCAGCCTCTATTAGACCCCCGACTACACTCATTCCAGCCTGTGATCAAAGCTCTGCAGACTACACACGAGCCTGCTTCTCCTCCGCGCTCTAGCTTACCTCCTGGGCTTTAGCCTTGAGCGACGCGTGCCCTTCCCTTCCCTTTGCCCAAAGCGCCGCTGCTGGGCTTACGCCAACGGAAGCGACGGTGTCCGCACGTGAACCACCGCCATCTTGGGCAAGTGAAAGGGCTTTGATTGGGACCCGGCCTTGTTTGACTTGTTTGCCGGCGAAAGATCTATAGCGGTGGAGTTCGCCTTGAACTTCACTTAACGGAGGATAATAAGGGGTTTAATGAATCTCAAGTTGGCGCTCGGAGTTAGCCTTCAGCCTCTCGGGTTCTTTCTTTTCGGTTTTATTTTCATTATTTTGTGTGTGATCATGTACGGGCTCTGTGGACAGATGCTATACCAACAGTGCATTTACTCATAGCAAGGTTCATTTTGAACTTTTTTTTAAACTTTAAACCAGTTTCATAAATTGTTTGGATTTACCCGGTTTAAGTTGAACATCAAATAAGCAATTAAACATTTATACACTATTTATAACAAAACGATTCCATTCAGAGAAGGTGTGGGTTGGAGTGTGGCCGTCCCCTTAAACATATTATTTTAGATTTTAAAACTAGTCAGCTTTAAATTCTAATCTAAAATTATAATAATGATATAATTTGAGCTTTTTCATTGGATATTGAGTTTGTTATCGACCTGGTTTTGGGCTCTATATTATTACATCCAACTTGTATCACTGGGAACTTGGATCTTGTCGTCCTTCTACCTGTTTATCTATTTCTTTCTGTTTTTTTTTTTTTTTCTTTTTGCAAATTCATCTGCACATTTTGCCACTTTTTTGTCATTGTTTAGTGAATTTATTGATTTTCTCACTCAGTATGTTATAATATATTAACTCTGAACCCTTTAGTTAAATGCTCAGTCTGAATAATTCTTAAACTAATTAAATAATTCTTATTCATGCTTTATGAAGAACCAGATAAGTGTAGTTATTATAATGTGGTACAGGTTATTTTTATTCACTTTTTTTGTTTAGAGCCACAATATTTAACTTTTTAGTCAAAAAATATATTGAAATAAAATAGGTTGTGTTTATTACATTGAAAATAATCACTCTGAGCTGGCTTACATCACCACAAACCTGACAAGCCTCTTATTTGTACTGATGAAAATGTTCCTTGGCCTGTAATATTCAACAGTATAGCATTAAACATATCTATCTCCATGGAGAATATTCCAAAATATGGTTTAACTTTCCTTGGTATGGTACTCCAGAAAGTTACATCCTGTACATTTTGTATTTTGTCTGGAAAGTATAACATTTTCTTGATAGGACTTGAGTAATCTTTGGTGTTTACATTTTCCTGGGAAGTGCTTTGTTCTTATGCTGTAAATGTCTACATAGATAAAACAGTACACATTCACGCCTTGTATAGAGGTGCATATGTTGGTTGTCTTTATAGCTCCTCATTCTCACTGTCCTGGTGCTTCTTCAGCCGAGCACGCACACTGTCCCAGCCTCGTCACCTTGCCACAGGCTCTGTCCTCCTGCTGCAAGCCTCCCTGTCTGCGGCTACATCCAACGCTTCAATCAATGCTAACGTGTGTGTGTGTTTGTGTGTGTGTGTGTGTGCGGTTATGTGAGTTAGCCTGCGCTTCTTACTGAGCGAGACAAGTGTGTACTATAAGTAAAGAGAACCTTACCCACACTGTAACTAAGGAAGCTGTTAACAGGGTTCAGAGGAGTGTGTGTGTTGAAGTTTGTGTCATTTTGTCCTTTCTTTTACTGAGAAGAATGTGTATTTTGAAAAATGGATAAGAATACATAAGGATTGTATATCAGTTATCGGTGATATCAGTAATACATCGGTAGGAGGATACCGATATCGGTCCAGTATTGAAAATGTAAAAACATACATTCTTACTGTGAGCGGGATCGACATTCCACATATCTGAGCTGCAACTTGAGGTACGGTTAATGCCATACTGTGGGATATTCCGGGCAAAGCTATAACATCTCATGGACACTAACAGGCCTGGTGATAGACAATAAGATATAATACTTTGATATAATACAAAATAAGTAGTAATAGTAATTAATTATGTATTTAAAATCATTATAATACCTGCGTTGCTTTGTTCCAAATGACATCACAACATTATTTAGGCTAATAATACTTAGTACAGGTGGGGGCAGCTAAAATAAATATTAAGTGCAGATTGTATCAAGTATATATTTATATACATATAGAACCATAGTTTTATAATGACTTTTCCATAGTCCACAGTCACCTGCTACTTCCTGTACGTAAAATCTGTGCATCCTGTGTATATGTGTGTGTATGTGACCGATCTGGGGGCCAGGAGCCAGGAGCAGGGGCCCAGAGCTCTGCAGGTGCCCTTCCTCCGGACACAGCTGCCGTCTGCTGCCACACCTGCCCCGCCTCTGACCCGGGGGCCAAACCTGTTGTGGAACTGGACAGTGGTTCCAAAACTAAGGGCCCCAAAGTTGCCTACACGTCAAGCACATAATGGAAAAAAAAAAAAAAAAAAAAATAATAATAATATTATAATAAATGAACTGTGTATTTTTAGAAGTTTAATAATAAAAAAAAAGCCCAAAAAATTAAATTCTAATATTTTCTGATCTATAAGAAGATTGTTTGACTTATTAAAGCTGACCTACAAAATCAATTTTTACAGCTTTTAACTATGTTATAGTTGTTTCCTTCTCCTTGACCCAATAAAGTTGTATTTAGAGTGATTTGTGCATGTTTATTCTGCTGTATTCAAAACGTCATTGCTCTGATCAACTCTCGTTTTCACCGCCACCGGCACATGCCCACTCTGACGTACATAATCACTTGCTGTAGTAATTTTGGCATAAATGAAAAAAAAACAAAACAAAAAAAAACAAAAGCTGCTGCTCACCTGCATGATCTGCGGCTATCCATAGGAAGTGCTGTTTTAAAATGTCAAAATTACAACATAAATATCCATGGTTGTCATAGATTATAACTATATGGCACAAACAAGCATAGTATGTTTGCTTTAAAAGAAACTAAAGAAAAAGAAGCAGGTGAACCTTGAGACATTTTTAAAGTTTCATTCAAATGATTTTCTTAGCAGATAAATTTAGGTAAATAAAATAATTTAGGTCAAAGAAATAAGTAAATCTAAAATAAATCAAATGTATTTTTCTTTTAACATGATAAAATTATAACTGAGTGAGCCACACAAGTGAACGTCCCACTCCATCTGAACTCCACGTGAACCGTCCACATTTTGAACAATAGCACTGTAAAAGCCTCACAGTGTATTCCCTGTAGGACTCTAGCTACTCCGTCAGATGACCCAAGCTTCCTGCTCTGTATCAATCCACTATGTCCATGGAGTGTTAGCGATACGGTGAACGCGCTTTAACTTTGTCCAACGTGGACTTGTGTAAATCTGTCCTCACCTATTCTGCTCATCAGTGGCACGGAAACCACCAGAGCCTCCGACCTTTTTAACTGTCGACCATTTAAGAACACAGGGTGGATACTGCACAGAGAATACAATGGAAGGCAATTAAGAATCCGGTTTTGAATGCAGTTTGGACATTTGGAGTTAAAAAAGGACAGTAAGAAGCCCTTTTTTATGTCTGATTTTTTTTTTTTTTTTGAACAACGCCCATGTGACCCTTGCCTGCAAATCCAGAATCTGGTCCCCACTACCCCCGTCGTATCTCAAGTCCGGCCAAACACGATCATCCAATCAGATTCACTGGTCACCTATGATTTATAAATAAAATCTAATCTACAACTGCTTAATGAAAGAAACACTCATGTTGACTTTTAGGTTAAAAACTGCAGAGCTGATTCCTGCTTGCCAAAAGAGCTCATTGGTCACCTGTCCTTTTGAACAAAATTACATTTAGTCTAGTGATTCGCTCATTGTTTTTCAGTCCCTTGCAACATTTTTTTTTTCCTCAGAAAACAGGGAGATTCGCCGGAGAACCGACTCACACCTTTGTAAAGTATTGGAGAAGTGACAATTCTGGATCCCAGGCCCCTTTACCGTACATTGCCGTACTACTACTGCTACTACTATTACTACTAATACTTCTGAGAAACAGCATGGATTTTCTCAGAATCAGCAACTGAAGCACCAAACTACTGTATTACCTATCTCATGCAAAAGAAGTTATATGTATTTTGTTCTGAATGATACAAAAACTTTGGAGAGGAGATGTTTTCTGCATTTGAGAGACGTGTTACAAATTGTGGTTGGACCATCTCAAGGCAATGAAAACGGGTAGTTCTGAGCAGTGACGTTTTGAATACAGGAGAACAAAGATTACTCAAACATGCTTGAATCACTCTAAATACAACATCAAGTGTCTAGATGAGAAGGAAGCAACTATAACACGAATAAAAGCTCTAAAACGTACTTTTTGCAGAATATGTCTCCTTTAAACTTTGCCCAACGCATAACCTTGTAAATCAGTCACCGCCTATTCTCCACATCTCCAGCACGGAAACGACTGGAGCCTGCGGACCATTTAAGAAACCAGGATGAGTACCGCACGGAGAACACAATGGAAAGCAATTAAGGAGCCAAGTGTTTAGAATGCAATTTGAACATTTAGAGAAAACAGCAAGAAAGAAGTGATTTTTTTTTTTTAGCTAGCCGTTTGCTAACAATGCCCACGTGAAAAAGCTGCATTTAGCCTGGGTGAATAGGGCAGAATAAGTGGGAGCAGCGGGCGGTTTGTGTGTCATTGCTGTGACGCACGAGATCCTCCTAAAAAATCAAGCAGGAAAAGATCAGGCTCAGTGCCAGAGCTACAGAAAGCCACAGATGACAACTTTATGACTCTTTGAAATTAGATGCTAACAATGAGATACGTGGCGTTATAGTGGTGTTGGGCATGCAGGCTGACGTGTTAGCACTGAGGAATAGATTATGGTGAGGCGTTTGGGCGTGTGCATTGTCCAGTGTTGTTTTGTTTTCAGACTTCAATTATGATCTAATGTTGTTTTTTTAATAGTCGAATAATTCACTGAGATTTTGTTTATCCATCCATCCATCCATCCATTTTTTTCTGCTTATCCGGGGCCGGATCCCAGGGGCAACAGTCTAAGCAGGGACTCCCAGACTTCCTTCACCCCGGACACTTCCTCCAGCTCCTCCAGGGGGACCTCAAGGCGTTCCCAGGCCAGCCGAGAGACATAGTCCTGGGTCTTCCCTGGGGCCTCTTCCCGTTGGGACATGCCCGGAACACCTCCCGAGGGGGGCATCCAGGAGGCATCCGGAACAGAGCCTGAGCCACCTCAGATGGCTTCTCTCGATGTGGAGGAGCAGCGGCTCTACTCCGAGCTCCTCCCATGTGACTGAGCTCTTCACCCTATCTCTAAGGGAGCGTCCAGCCACTCTGCGGAATAAACTCATTTCGGCCACTTGTATCCGTGATCTTGTCCTTTCGGTCATTACCCAAAGCTCATGACCATAGGTGAGGGTAGGAACGTAGACTGACGGTAAATTGAGAGCTTTGCCTTTCGACTCAGCTCCCTCTTCACCACAACGGTCCGATACAGCGACCACATCACTGCAGACGCTGCACCGATCCACCTGTCAATCTCACGCTCCATCCTCCCCTCACTCGTGAACAAGACCCCGAGATACTTGAACTCCTCCACTTAAGGCAGGGACTCTCCACCCACCCGGAGAGGGCAGGCCACCTTTTTCCGGTCGAGAACCATGGCCTCAGATTTGGAAAAGCTGATCCTCATCCCAGCTGCTTCACACTCGGCTGCAAATTGTCCCAGTGCGCGCTGATTTTGTTTACACACATGCAAATTTATACAGAAGTTAAAGGTCCTATATTACACAAAATGTACTCTGGTGAGCTTTAAGCCATGTTAGAATGTTGTTACCTCCTCAAAAACATACCTGGTGTTGTGTTTTGTTTCATTCACACAGGTTTCTGTCTACATCTCCAAAGCTTTACTCTGCTGCATCTTGTGATGTCATGAA
Organism: Taenioides sp. WSHXM2023; assembly: GCA_029959045.1. Lineage (NCBI taxonomy): Eukaryota > Metazoa > Chordata > Actinopteri > Gobiiformes > Gobiidae > Taenioides > Taenioides sp. WSHXM2023. Next base: position 4,789,847 of record CM057107.1, on the reverse strand, counting down.
GTGGTAGTTTTCTTGTCAAGCCACCTTTTATCTTTAGTTCCGTAGAGATGGGCAATTCCAAATGCAATTCATGACATCACCATAGTGTTCTGCTCCTCTCAAATGAAACTCCCGATGCTAGTGGTTTGGAGCCATATTAGGAATAGGAATTTATTAACGGTAAAAATGGCTAAATAAAAACCCAGGATCATGTAGAGCGAGTTAATCCGAACATTTTAAGACCAAAATGACAAGGCTTACTGCAGAAGTTACAGAGAGGAGCCACAGTATTCTAATGTATGTCAGTGGGAACCAGGGTCAGAAGGAGAATGGAACATGTGTGAATGAAACAAAACACAACTCCAGGTCTGTTTGTGATGAGGAAACAACATTATAACATAGATCAGAAAATAGTGTAATATGGACCCTTTGAAGAAGATATTATTTTTAGTCTTGTAATCATTTGTGGTACTTACACACCAACACTGATCCATGTGCAGAGGCCCTGGTTCGATCCCGTCTCGTGGTGGGGTCTAAAGGGGTAAAATAACCACACAGTCTGTCCCATTGATTTCTCTTATACAGTATATGTAGTCTTTAACCACCTGCATACTCTCCCCATGCACATCTCACCAGTGACCAGGTAACACTATGTATGTGTGCTTATGTCACAGCACTGTCTATGGTCATATCCAAGGACAAGGGTCTGATTCAGTTTATTGTGTGAGAGAAGACGGTAGCTGCTTTAATACACGTACACAAATGTCATAATAGACACTGCAGGTGAATAGATTAAAGTATACAATTATATGTAAATACATTTTTCAGAATTCTATGCTTTTCTGAGGAAATAAAAGGTTTATGGGTAAAGAATTACACATAGTGAGTGTGGAGAAAGGTGTGGGAGTGTGTGTGTGGAAGGCTTTTTGGTTTGTTTTTGTCTATTTGTTTTCGTTAGCTTAATTTCAAAACAGAAAAAAAAAGTTGCTTTATTGTACAGTAGACAGTTGTTGTTTATATAAAATAGTATGTTAAAAAACTGCAAGTAGATTGGAGAGACATCAAAATTTCAAGTTTTATTTTGGTTTCATTTGTTGAAATATTAGCTATACCAAAAAAAAACACATAACACATAACATTTACATCACCATGTTACGTTTATTGTTTTGAAAATGCTGTATTTGCTGAAAATTAACATGTTTTAAGTTTCAGTTTTATTTTTGACGTTCTGAACCCCTCCTCTCCCTTTGCTCCCCACGCTTAGTCACTCCCCCTTCAGAGCACCCAATCAGCGTGCATCCCGCTAATGAATCTACTGCACATCGCATCAGGTTTGTAAAGTTGTTGTGTACAGTTTTGTATCGTGTTTTTGTGTATTTATGGAGAATAAAACATATGTCTATTTAAGAGAGAACTGAGTAAAAAATAAAAATAAAAATAAAAACATGTAGCCTATGGTGTCCAGAGGTGTGGAGTAGCCAAAAATTGTACTCAAGTAAACATAGCGTTACTTTAAAATAACTCAATAACTTAATTACCCAAGTAGAATTTACAAAGTTGTGTGAAAAACATTTGAAAAAATCTACTACTCAAGTGCTTAAAGAGTAAAACATTAAAGAAACACAAATGTTCAAATAATTTCATATTGTCAACATAAAGCTTTTGTCACTTGTAGACTTACTCACAGTGGGAAGAAGAACCACAACTTTTACTCAAGTACTGAAGTTACTGTACAATATATTACTCACCTAAGAGTACTCCTACTTCAGTAAAAAATATTACTGAAGTAGGAGTAAATGTACGGTGTTCAAAAACTACTCTGAAAAGTACAAGTTCTTTAAAAAGTGAATATAATTGAGTAAATGTAACTGAGTACTACCAACCTCTGATGATGTTTCCCCATATTTTTTGAATCTATCCACGCATAAATAAACGCTCTCTTATTTTCTCAGATCTTGTAATTACATCATTTTACCTCCACTGACTTTCCCTCCACATGAGTGACTTCTTCTTTAAATGTGTAAGTGAACAATCTCACAGAAGTCAATGGTCATGAAATCAAGTGCACAGCAGATGATCCCCAAGTGTGCCAGCCCCAAGTCCCAGACACCTGCTCCAGCGTGAGGGCCCGGCCGAGCAGAAAAACACCGGGCTTTTCTTCTACTGGTGTGCTCCGTGGGGCCCCTTCACACCTGCAGGCTCTGTCCTCAGCGCAGGGGCCAGTGTGTAATGAAGGAGAAAGTGCACATCTGCACACAGGAGCGGAGGTCTGGTACAGGAGAGATATGGGAGACAAACAGAGAATACATTTGAAGGAAGAAAAGTCTATAATAAGTATTTTTGGAGATTAAACATAAAATAAGAGAAGATAATAACATTTCAGTCAAGTCAAGTTTAGGCTGTGTCCCATTACTTTGTCTTACCCCTTCCCCTACCCCTTTATCTACGTCTTTGTCTTGCCCCTCGATACCGAGCTGTGAGGGCTCGGGGTACGAATGTTCCCCTAAGAAATGGTACACCACTTAATTACCGTTTACTTCTGTTAAGCAAATTGACTTCACACTGATTTCACCTAAAAAGTGCCATGTCAAGGATTATCAGGTACCTCAGCTTGACAAAAAAACTAGCTTGTTTATACCTGAAAGTTCGATGAAAACGATAATGTCGGATAAACAGACATTACTACAATTAAAACCGCAACAGCAGTTCACTAAAAGTAACGTAGAACATAAGCGTCATAATTGTAAACCTGCTAAACTGTTAATTGATATTTACAACTGCTGAAAATACTTACGTTTATGAGACTCCTTGGCTGGTCGATGTGACGCTCCATCCTGATCCCAACACCTGCCTGAGCTTGTAGGCCGACCCCTTCGTTTCAAGTCTGGTCGAGAGCTTACTTCATTTCAAGGGGTGTGTAGCTCTAGGTTGTGGCCCTAGCCCTTGATCAAAATTAGAATCGAGACACCCCTTGCCCTCACATGAACGCGCAAAACCAAGACGAAGGGGTAAGACAGAGTAATAGGACGCACCCTTAGAGACCCTTTTATAAATAAATAAACTTATTTGGACTGGCTCCATTGGGGACTAAAGTTAAAACATTGCTGCAGTTTTCATTTCATTAAACTTCAGCTCAAATGAACCGAACCAAAACAAAACAGAATAAACCTCTCAAATAGTGCAGGAAATAACAACGAAGTAGAAACCGCAGTCACCCACTGGTCAAAGGAAAGTCCCAACCCGACATGTGGAGCGTGTCATGCTCAGCGAGCTTCAGAAGCTTGTTTAGATCAAAAAATATGTGTTTTTATTAGTTTTATTGAGTTTTAATAGTTTACACAAAATCAAAGTTATGCTTTCACATCAGCCCAAATGAACTGTACAAGTGTTCTGAACTCACGTCTACTTAAACTGGACCAAATGATGTAGGTGTAAAAGTATACCTTAGAAAAAATTTCTAAGCATGAAGGAAATTACTTAGCTTAGAGGGCTTTAAGGGTGCTGTCTGCATCTAATTGTAAGTGTTTTTATCTGCTGTGAAAAAGGAAGTAGCACTATTAGCAGGCTAGTTTTTAAGATTGACCTTGACAACTGAAAAATTTTACTCACAAATTCCAGCTTTTGCCCTGGATAAGCAGAAGGAGGTGGAGATGAGCCATGGATAGAAGACAGACCTCCATAGACTGTAAAAGGATGAATCTAGATGGGATTTATTCATAAGAAAGAAGAAGCGTGTGAAGAATACATACAGGACATTAAGATGATCAAATTGTACTCCTTAAGGCTGGTTTATAGTTCTGTGTAGGACCCCGTTCAGCTGAGAGCTAACGTCCTGATGCAGACCTGAACCATACGAACTTCTGCAGAGCTCCAGAGTCCAGCTGTGTCGTGGGAACCCAAGCTATTTAATTTGATTTCATTATTGTTTTTTTTTTTTTAATTTACTGTGACAATAAACAGTCACTTATAGGCTTATATGCAGACATTTCTGTGCCAAACATTAGCTGTTCCAAGATATTTTAATCCCTTTTCTGTTTAGACTTTGTAGTTCATTGCATTGCATTCGGCGAAAGTTCGCAGTAACTTTTGCATGTGCATGTACATGGTTTCATTTCTGATTGGCTCTCATGTGCATTAGGGAGGCCAGTGCAGACGGTAACGTTAATAACAACTAGCATGTAATCACACACTTCCTGATTATCTGACAAAGTACACACAGACTTATTTTGATCTCAAGACCTGCTTAAACAAAACATTTTACTCAAATACATGTTGCAACTTCAGATTTTGGTGTATAGTATTATCAAACGGACAAAAGACTGACCCTCGCCTAAATCCACCGAAACATAATGTGAGATTATTCATGCACCACTTTGGGAGCTTCAGAAATAAAAGATAAGATTATGAACGAGAGATTAGGATGTAGCGAAAGTGAAGGGATAATAAAGGAAGACATAAGGACGGGGGTTTAGTGTCTTAATACAGTTACAGCTCTCCCAAGAGTACCAAAGGATTAGATGTGGTCATTTCATTGGGATTACCAGAATGCCGAGAGAGGAGGGAGCGCAAGGAAAAAACAGGGAATCACTTTCATTTGCTTTTTATGAAATTGAACTAAATATTTACAATCGGGAATTACGAAGGAGTTTATCAGCGAAGAGCTCTCATCCTCTGGTCGTCCCAAAACTCATCTCCAAAACGTATTGGGGCGATAAGATTCTGACGCGACCCACGAGGATTTGGGAGGAGGACAATGAAAAAACAGACACTGGGTCAGCTGCTAAGACTGTGGAGATTTTAACACACAAATGACAAATTGTGTAGCGGTTATAGTGCAGGGTTTACTCAAGTTAAAAGGTTGCTTAGGTAAAATTGAGAGAAATAGAAGTACAATTTTACTTAAGTAACTTTTTAACTTGAGTAAACCCAACTCCAAATCTTGGAGACAGGCCGATGAACTTGTACCTTCCACCAGAAATTAAAAAATACATAGCTGCATTGTGCAAACCACTGGCAAAATTGAAATGAAAGCGAAGCCTTCCAGTTTCATAAATTAAGACATGTGAAATCCTGGTCTAAATGAGGACTTTGATTTGTTTTTTTTGTTTATTATTATTATTATCATATTTGGTAAACGGTCAAATTTTTATATGGCGGTTTTCCTTCTACAAGGCATTCAAAGCGCTTTACATCATTCATTCACACTCACACTCGCAGACACTGGGAGCGAGGTGGGTTAAGTGTCTTGCTCGAGGAAACAACGACAGCATTCATCTGTGGAAGGTGGAATCGCTGGATTTGAACCGCCAACCTTCGGATCAATGGATTAACACACCGAGTTACTGTCATATCCTCAAAAAAATAGATGTTTTTGTTTACTCCTACTTATTTATTCATTTAATTTTGTCTGTCTACAATTAGCATCCGTCCTTTTCGTTGGTGGGTCATGGTTGAAGTCCACACTCATGCTACAGTTTTTATGATTTTTAACTAAGCCCTGACAATTGGCCTTTTAACTATACTTCTTCTTGTGCGACTTTAACTTTTCTGGAGTGCCTGGATTTAGTTTTTAATTTGTTTTGATTTTCCAAGATCCCTCTACCTCTTTTCACTGAATGGAATACTTGTAGCCTATTTAATGCTAGTACGTTTCACAGCACATTGCAATTTCAAACGAGCATATTTGGTGTGGTTTTGAATCATCCGTGCTTGGAATGCCATTCGTTAAAAACCTTCCGCACCCAGTTTTTGTATTTGATCAAAATGTGTCTCACCCCTGTGCAGATATATTGTACAAGGAGGTCAAAATAGCCCGCTGTGTACTCTTTTTTGCATCTAATTTGACAGCGCTCAAATGTCTGATCATCGAGAAATGCACATTAACATGCTAGTTGGTGTTAGCTTTGTTATCACAGAAAAAAAAAAATCAACTCTGGTTTCTGAAAGTTGTAAAAAGTGCTTATAAACTCATCGTGGTGAATAATTAGGATGCTCAGAATGCATAAGGTAAGTGAGGAAGAACTCTGGACCACCGCAAACCTTCTAAAATGATCTAGTTCTATTTTTCATGTTTTTAAGAGAGTAAAAATCAGATACAGCGTCTTTAACTGCAGTTGGCGTTCCACTACTAAGTGATGTGTGTAGTGATATGACCAAAGGCAAGCAAAGTGAAGACAGAAGATCTAGTTCCTGGTGCGGAGGAGACTAACCCGGGCCAAGACTCACATATGCTGTCTCCTATTGGATTACACTGTGCATATGTCTCCGTCCCCCCGCTGACCACTGCAGATTACACCATGTCATGTTTAAGATTACACCGTTTTACACTTTGAAGGAGACCGGGATTACGGGGGAGAGCGGGCGGCCGTGGCTGGATTACGCCGTGGTGAGTATTGGAGGATCTGAGCGCGTCTTAACTCCGAGATTAGACCAAGTGGAGGAGATTGAGCCCCGAGGTCGGACACAAGATGAGAAGCAGGATCAGAGAGAGAGGGGAGTTAAGATAGGCCTCTCGCTGTGTGGTTAAAGGAGGTTATCACTGCAGTCACATCATCTAGCGAGAAAAAGGTCTGTCTATTTTTTTTGGCTTCAAATTACTGCTTTAATTTTAACCAGAGGGGGACTGCCAGGGACTTCTAGGCTTTTATAGAAGTTCCAGACATTTCAGCATTAATATTTTCAATTAAATGTTCAAATATTATTCAATTGCACAAAAAAATATCAATGAAAAGGTGCATTGTGTAACATTTGTGGTGGAGGGTCCGTCAAATGCTTTTCTCCAAGGCGACGTTATTGTTTTGTCTGGAATGTTTCACAGTATGGTATTAAACCTTTCTATCTTCATGTAGACCAAACCAGACCCAGTTACAGGTCAGATCTGTGGAGAGGCGACCCCGCTCACAATCAGAATTCCAGTATTTTTGAGCTGTAAAATCACCTGTACTTGAATAAATGTAACGTAAAGCTGGTTTAATGTCATACTGTGGGACATTCCAGGCAGAGGAGTGATATATCCATGGAAACAAGCAGGTGACGGACCCCCAACCAAAAAGTTACACAGTGCATGTTGAAGGCTATTAAACATTTGGTGTTGTTTTGAGGGTGGTACATTCAGAACTATTTACTGATCACAGTTCAGTACTGATTTTTACTTACTGCCTCTTTCCTGTGACGCATCTTTGAGTGTCATTAAAAAGCTATAGAAGTACTGTGTATAATTAAAAGTACAATACATTTTTTTTTTTTTACTTTCAGGGAACTAAGTGATAACTGATAGAATTGAAGGGTGAATCAAAAGTATTGACAATTTGATTCTAACATGCGTTTTCCTTCATTTTTTGCAGAAAATATGGATGCATAATGTTTCGTAAAAATGAAGTTGCACTATGTCATTTTCTGGTTGGGGGTCACCTGCTTGTTTCTATGGAGATGTCACCGCTCTGCCTTGAATGTTCCACAGTATGACATTAAACAGCTCTACTTTACATTTATTCAATTACAGGTGTTTTTATAGCTCAAAAATACTTCGAGAAACTTGCATTCTGACTGTGAGCGGGGTCGTCTCTCCACAGATCTGACCTGTAACTTGGTCTGGTTTGTGGAGAAAAAGCATGTGACATACCCTCGACCAGAAAAGTTACACAATGCACCTTTAAAAAAATCACATTGTGGTCTCAAACATTTCACATTTTTAGATTTTTTCAAACTGAAAGGATCACATAAACAATTGCTCTACTCCAAGTTAATTCTTTAAAGCTTTATATATATTTTAATGCATTTTAATACAAAACTCATCAATATTTGTATTGGATCGGTATTGCAATACTTGCCTGGGTATTACTTGGTATCAGATCAAAAGCAAAATCACCCGCGTTTATTTGTAAATTGTCAACAAAACCTGATCTTATGTAAAATATTTGATGCCACTTTAAAAATAGAGGAATTAGGAAACACACTGATACATTTTTGATATAATTCTGACAACGACAGGCCTACACACTTTTACTACTGAATATGACATATATTTATACTAGTAGTACTTTATAGTGAGAAATATTTGTACCTGCACTGATACTGTTTTTATTTGTTGTCTCATCTGCTTCAGGTTTTCTTGGAAGGAAGCGGGCCCATATGCCACTCGAAGGCTGCCCGTGCCCTCTCGCCGGGAGCGGGGCGAGAGACATCCACTGGCCACGGGAAGAAGAGGGAGAGAGCGAGGGGGCGGACTCAAATGGAGTGGTGGGCAGAGTGGTGGAAAAACAAGGAGGGAGACGAGCCAAGGCAGGCGGCCGCGACAGAAGCCAAGGAGGTGGGAGATAACAGCGTAGACAACTGCTAGTCTGTGGGGCTAAAATAGAAATAGAAATGAGGTGTTTTGTTTTGATTTTAAAGGGCTCATGTTCCACCTTGTGATGTCATGTGGTGATACAGGAAGTGCTTCAGTATGTTTTTAAACTCCACACACCTTCACTAGAAGCATTTGGATTGTTGAAATTGCCAATGTCTGCTGAATAAAAGGTAAAAGATCTTAGCGTGTCCAAAAAAAAAGCACTGTATAAGCCTGACGTATTATTATTATTATTATTATTATTATTATTATTATTATTATTATTAAACTACCGCTTCATGACATCACAAGGTGCAACAGAGCATTTTGAGCTTTGAAAATGTACACAGATTAAAAGGATGACTCGTGTGAATGAAACAAAACACAACTCCAGGTTTCTGAGGAGGTAACAGCATGTCCCACGTGGCTTAACACTCACAAGACTCAATTTTGCATAATATAGGAGCTTTAATAAACAGTAAAACAAGATGGCTATCCAATCTGCTCGAAGGTGTACACTTTTTTTTAGTTCAAGTTGATAAATAATGCATTATGTGGATTCTTAAAGTAGCGAGCGCTGTCCATGGTGCTGATTTCACTGCTCTAAACACAGGTATTCCCCAGAGACAAGGCCTGCATTTTAGTTATTCTTATTTACTCAAAATCACGGGTAATGATGGCTGTAGTGGCCCAAACATAATCATTCTAAGTAAAAACAAACAAACAAACAAACAAAAAAGCATTTTACTTCTACAGGGCATTAACTGCTAACACATAACATATATAGCTCACCATGTTACCCTTTATTGTTAAATGCTATATTTGCCGAAAACAACGTATTAACATGTTTTATAAATTTCACTTTAGTTTTTGTCGCTCTGAGTCTCCCCTCTCTTCGCTCCCCACGTTAAGTCACTCCCCCTTCAGAGCGCTATCGCAACACAATCAACGCACATCCCGCTAATGAAACTACTGCACATCGCATCAAGTTTGTGAAGTTGTTGTGTACTCTTTTGTATCATATTTTTGTATATTTATGGAGAACTGTCGTGTGGGAGCAGGGGCGACGTAGGCATGTGGGCGGAGCTTTGCACAGAATCATACAACTAACTGTAACTGAATAGTTCTGTCTTCAGTTTTATACTTAGAATTAGTGATTCTTTAGTCAGACAGGAGAGTTTGATTACCTGCTTTATGTTTCAGCTCCTTCCTCTATATTCCTCAGAAGCATCATGCGACGGTGTAGTGATGTGTCTTTTCATAACATGGTATAATTTATTTATGTATTTATTTAAAACAAGGACAGTGCACAGAAAACATTCATCTCTGTGACAAAAGATGCTCTGTGCCAGATTTAGCTACAAGCTCCTTTCCATCTGCAGTCCTTGGGCAGGTACAAAATACTTTAAAGAAACTATTTACATTAGACCAACTCAACAACATTTCATCAGTAACAGTGTCTCATTAAAATAATCACAATCCAATTCATCATTAAACATGTAAAACAATCAAAATTCATTCTAAATTCCATATATACAAGATTTCAAATTCATCATTATCTTCTAAAAATGTCACTGTCATCAAGACAAATGTCATAAGTCAAACACAACACATTTACATCTACACAACACAACACATCTACAGTACAATCAGAAAGTTTAAACGTTTGAAGAAGTCTAATGTTGACCCGCCTGCTGCTCAAACGTCACTGTTTTAGCCCATGAGAGAAAGTGTGAAAGTTTGTGCAAGTTTTAAGATCAGCTGGAAGCGTATTCCAGTTTTTTGCTGCTGTGTGTGAGAAAGCCGACTGTCCCGTCACAGGACGTTTAAAGGGAACGGTCAGATCAGAATTTACAGATGATGCGAGATGTTCTAGTCGTCTGCTCTGATCAGGAACAGGAAGAACCCTCTTAAAGGAGGGGGAGCAGCGCTGTGGAGAATTCTATGGAGCAACCGCATCTCAGAATAAAAAATCATATTGTCAAAGTTTAACAGGTTGTATCTGTTCAGTATGTTACAATAATGATAAGTCAGTTATTATTATTATTTTTTTTAATCAAAAACTTTGAGGGCTTGCTTAAAAAGAGACTCAATTGAGTTTTTTAAGGTCTTTCCTGCCTGAGACCAACAGATTAAGCAATAATGTAAGTGAGAAAAAAATCATGGCATGAAGAAAAGCCTTTGATGCCTGAGTGTTTAGGGAGTTTCGAATACGTCTGAGGTTTGCAATATTAAATTTCATAACTTTACTTAGATGTTTAATTTGTTTCTCAAAGGATAGGGCCTAAATATTTCATTTCCTGTACATTATTAATAATTTTTCCTTGAACATTAAGTTGTGGACCACAGATTTGCTTCTTGTTAAAGTACACTGTAACTTTTTTTTTTTTTTTTAATCTATCAAGTGCTTGTTCAAGCTTGTCAGCCACCTCTGTCACGTTTCTTCCATGGGTATAAATGAAAGTTCAAGATAGTCAATTTTGCATAATACCCCGTCTTTAATTATGTATTAACTAAACCAAACTTCACAAACTAAATTAGAATGGACTTAAAGTTGAGGTGTCCGCACTGTGAAAGGAGGAATTTTTCCAGCTATTCAAACTCTTTGGCATTCACATACATGAGTTTTCAGGTACATGCACAGCTTAAAACACCAGAGAAGTTACATAGAGCGTTATGTAACTTTAACTAAGGGCTAGACCAGGATGAAACCAGGACTAAACCAGGACTAAACTGGAACTAAACTAGGGCTACACCAGGACTAAACCAGAGTTAGACCAGCCATAATTAGGACTAAACCAGAACTAGACCAGGACTAAACCAGAGTACAACAGGCCTCTGGATCAAATCAGAACAAGGACCACCTCCGTCACTCACCCACCCTCCACGCTCCTTCCTTCTCTTAATTTCAAACCTCTCTCTCCATCAGCGTAAACGTACATATTTATATCGTTATCCGCGGCAGAGGGGAGTCCGGGGAGGGCTCAAACCACAGACTAGGCATTCCTTTAATTCAAACGGACAGTAAGAGGTCAAAGTCTGATCCATTATGGCTGGCATTAAGGATCTCCTGTCTCCAGAAGATGCGAATTAGCCGGCGGGTGAAGCTACAAGATTGTTAAGCTAATGTGATGTGTACGCGACCGGATCTTGGTTATTAATAGTCTATAGGTCTTCATATATTAGCGGTGAGGTTAGCGTTCTCCGCTGTTTTGCCCATGGCGGTGTTTTGACTGAGAAACTTGGGTCTGTCCATCGGGGCTGTATCAACGTCAATCTTTTCTTTTTTTTTTTGATAAATTGATATTCTACTATTCTTTTAAGGTTATGAATTATGATATGGCCTGTTGTTATTTCTAAGTCGTAATTGTTCATTCTATGAAGTCATGTTTTTGTACCTTGGCACCTCATGCATAAAAAATGGCTTAAGGGACTATATTATGCAAAAGCTGCTAATTCTTCCCTCATTAAAAACATATCTAGTCTTAAATGTCATTTGCATATGTTTAATCCAGCGTATCAACATTACTGTTTGGGGAGAAGCTAACTGTAGGCACTGCTCCGTCTGACCCTTTGTTCGACTTTAGTCTGAGCTTTGCTTAAAAAAATAAATAAATAAATAAATAAATGAACTAACGTAGATGGAGTTACAATAGAATGGACCCTCTCAAAAAAAAAGAAAAGAAAAAAAGGCGTGTGGGTTATGGTGGTAACATAAACATTCTGCCATAAACATACATGCAGAACATCAACTCAGCGGGATGTCACTGCAAAGTAGTATTAGTTCTCTCAAATAAAATTAAACTCAGAAGCTAGCCAGCAGTTTTTCAGTTAGTCGCTCTCACCTTTTTGTTGAAAATCAAACTCCTAAACAGGACCATGGACACTAACCTATTTCAACAGTTACAAATCTCACTTCCAGTTATTATATTTTCCCAAACCAGTAAATCAGTAAACCATCGAAATCCTCCTGTAATCCACGACCAGGATCAGGAGGGCACTTCCAAACATTTAGCCCCCCGCCGAAGCATTGAAGTCCGGCCTCTCCAACCGCTGACCCCCCTCCCTCTCCTCTGGCTCTGATCTGCTAACCGGAGCCCCACATGGACACTGCAGGCCCCACACACCCCGCCGTTTGGTAAAGGACTTTGGCCCCAGCTCCAGAGTGCGAGGTGGGGGACCGGAACCAGGCAAATCTTTAGTCAAATATTTGCACAGCAGCCGGTGTAGGGGACTAGATAACACACACATACGCACACACACGCACATACACTTTGGCTTCATCTGACCAGGGCCCTGTGCGCTAAGCTAATCTGTCACTAGCCTGCATTGAGCTGCTCCTCCCTGGGCTCCAGCATCCATTTACTATGTCCAAAGCTTTATATCCAAAACACTTATCAATAATAAAGGACAAAGTCAAGGGCAGGAGCTATGCGATTTTTACGTCAAAGCGTGCCATTGTTGGGCATAACTTCTAGAATACAGTAAATATGTGATTTTTGATGTGGGATGTGTGATGTGGAAAGAATAAAAATAAATAAATAAACTGAAACTAATGAAATACGTATATATATTTTTTCAGAGTGATGTGTTTCACCAATAAACCAAGAGGCTTCTTCAGTTCTGACAAGGGTATAGTCACTGCCACATATCTGTCAGAAGGGAGGAGTGAACTACACCGAAACACACACACTAGTTGTTTACCGTCAGGAGTATCTGGCATTAGTTTAAAAGTCCATTGAACTAACTTAAGGTGTGAACTGTTGGTGAGTCAAGAAACCCTTTAACATAAAAAAAAATAAATAAATAAATAAATACTGGACATTTTAGGGGTTACAATTTCAAATGTACAGGCTAATGTTTGATAAGATGCTACAGGCTTTTTAAACCATATGTGACAGAAAATATGGCAGAAGATCTTCAGAGGAAATACTCCCAAGACTTTCCAGTTACATGCTTTATTAAGACTGTAAATTGTGTTTAGTCATAGTTACCTAATAAGGTGGTATTCTTTATTTGGTCCTTTTTTTTGTCACAAATATAACTTTTTTTTTTTTTTTTTTTTTTTTTTTCCAAAAATTGTGAAATTAACAATACAATAAATAAATAAATAAATGATTTTTTTTTCTTTTCACACAAATTATTGGATATTTATATTTAAAAACATTGACATTTTATGGGTTATATTATTCAAACCTTTTCACAATATGCAAGGCAAGCTTATTTGTATAGCACAAATCACACACAAAGTAATACAAAGTGCTTCACAGATTAACATTTACATTAAAATACAATGTACACAATATAAATACACAATATAAAAACAATGTGGCATTCTTTACCACAATTCTTTTTTGTTCTCAAGGACCACAGATGTAACTTTTGAAACAGTTGCACAAGGGTAAAACATCAGCGCACACACAGGTCTCACCAAAGCTGGACACGAGGACGGTCCAGAGGAGCACTGGGACACGGGGAGGGACACTCTTGGCAGTGCCGGACCATAATCCTCTGCCTGTGCAAATGATTAGCATGTATGCAAAACACTTCAATTCTATTAGCTAACACTGAGAGGCTGCGATAACTAGCATGGAACATTCTCCTCTTTACTCACCTCTATCGCCCGCTCCTGACAAAGCTTTCACCGTACAGCGAATTCTGATTTTCCAAACACTCAAAGTCTGTTTACAATAATCACAGATGTCCTGGGGTAAGGTGGTTGCCAATCTGTCCAGTCCCTCGCTCCACGTACATACAAAGACAAGGTGGGTGAAGTGTCTTGCCCAAGGACGCAAAAATACCCACTTGTTGGCGCTGGTATCCATCTTAGAATCATTGAGCCGCTGCCGTAAGAACAGATCCTTGTTTTTATACGGTCAGACTCAAAACATCATGGCAAGCTATGGAGACTGGTGTTGTCACGATAACTAAAATTTAGTCCTTTTCAATTCTAAGGAATAGACTCGATAATAAAAAAACACTATTTAGACAATATAATATGGTGCATTGTGTAACTTCTCTGGTGGAGGGTCCGTCACCTGCTTGTGTCTATGGATATGTCATTGCTCTGAATGTTCCACAGTATGACATTAAACAGCTCTACTTTTTATTTATTCCATTACAGGTTGTTTTATAGCTCAAAAATACCAACAAAAACAGGCATTCTGACTGTGAGCGGGGTCGCCTCTTCTGATCTGACCTGTAATGTGATCCAGAAAAGGCAATAACATTTCCACAGAGAAAAGCATTTGGCGGACCTTCCACAGAAAAGTAACACAATGCAGCTTTAAATCGTAGTACGTGGCCTTATATCTGTGTAATCCCTCAGTCGTCCAGGTAGGTACATAGGAGGAACAAGGAAACTGCACACCAAAGCCCAGCCAGGTCTTGGAAACCAACCGGAAAGCTTCTGTTTTTTAATTTGATATATTGCACAGTGTAGCTCTACTCTTACTCGAGTAAAAGTTGTGGTTCCTCTTCCCACTGTGAGTGAGTCTACAAGTGACAAAAACTTTATGTCAACAATATGAAATGATTTGAACATTTGTGTTTCTTGCACCGCTCCTTCACATGATTTAATTTGTCTCATTTTTTGCATCTATCGTTTGAAAAAAACGTTAGCAGACCGAAAATACACAGATATTTCAACATTTTACTCAGTTCAGATGAGTGTGATTGACAGGTGGATTAACCAATCAGTATCATATGTGGTCTGCTGGTATCAAAACAAACATGGAGGAAAAAAAGATGGAAAGAAATATTGTGGGGGATTGAAACGCATTGCAGAAGCCTAAACTCTGTTAATATGAGCTAAGAGAAATTTAATTTTGCCCAATATGACGGGTGATCAATGAGGTATTTTGTTTCACGTGCACTGAAATAAACAAATGTGATTGGATGAAAATGCTGTGCTGTGGTTTTGGCTCAAGAGTCGACGGAGAGACTGAAGAGACAAAGGGATATCAGTCTCTTTTGTACTTATAATTAGATTCACTTCGAATTATAAATCAGATGCTCTGTTTGGACAGTTACTCTTACTTGAGTAGTAGCAGTATTGTAAAGTATACTGAGTCATGATTTCTTCGTACTTCTACTTGAGTTATATTCTTTTGAAGTAACAGTACTCTACACACCTCGGATAGTAAGCAAGCCTGCGTCTCAGTTTGTTTTTCTTTACGTGGCGGTAACAAACCCACATGTGCCTGTGTTCTGTGACAAAGGTGATGTGTTGAAGATGTGAGAGCTCCTTTGTCGTACTGCACACACATGTAAAAGCCCAGACTCAGAACTGAAGCATGTGAAAGGTGCATTACAAACACTATCTCTTTCTCCACAGAGCCACAGCCTCTCCACTGTCATTCAAATGCTAAACACTCGCTACACATGCACCGCGCACATGTGGAGAGACGGCGAGTATAGCCTGTGTTACAAGACATATTGTGCTTGTGTCTGCAATATGCGATGTTATTTGGACACTTTAAACTGCGGTGCCCAATGGCCGTAGACATCATCACAACAAAGTGCCGTGGAGCTGTTGGCACCTCTGATGGATAGATGCATGTCACGCTAGCAGATTTTTAAAAAAGTACCAAAATGATTATGCAACACTGCCAAATCCTACGTGTATCATTGATTAAGAAAATAAAACTGGGAAACGAAGTAAGTTCAGAGCAGTGGGTATGTAGTGTTGGCGGTGAAAACGGTGGTAAGTTGGAGCAATGACGTCTTGAATACAGGAGAATAAAGATGACTCAAACATGCATGAATCACTCTAAACTTCACTCTAACTTCAGAGGGTCAATGAGAAGGAAACAACTATATCATGGTTAAAAGCTCTAAAAAGATTTTGCAGAATAGGCCCGCTTTAATGTTAACTAGGATGTCTTGTCAGTTTTTTCATAAGTGTAATTAAAAGTTGTTGATGAGTGCTAGAAATATGACAAATATTTTCCATTTTTGTAAACTGGTTCAAATGGAACAAAATAAATGGACTCATTGAAAACAAGATAAAAATAAATTCCAGTGAAACAGTCAGGATTCCATGTAGTCCTTTTCAAAGAGTCTCATGCCCATGAAAAAGTCAACTGACTAAGGTCATGTTCATATGTTACTGTGCTGTGTGGACTGACCCAGTGTGCACTAGATTTAGTTCTATTTACTTCACTTTTTGGGTTCTTGTTCACATGCAGTGTGTATCATTCACCCAAACACCACTGTGCCCACAAAGAGAGGAGAGAAAAAGGAGCTGCTCCAGAGAAAGAGAGAAGCTGCTTTAGAGAGAGAGAAGAGCCGCTCCAGAGAAAGAGAGGAGCCAATTTAGAGAGAGAAGAGTCACTTCAGAGAGAGAGAGAAGAGTCGCTCCAGAGAGAGAGAGGAGCCGCTCAAGAGAAATAGAGGAGCCAATTTAGAGAGAGAAGAGTCACTTCAGAGAGAGGAGCTGCTCGAGAGAAAGGGCGGAGCTGCTCCAGATAGAGAGAGGAGCCACTCCAGAGAGAGAGAGAGACAGGAGCCGCTCCAGAGAAAAGAGCCGCTCCAGAGAGAGAGGAGCCGCTCTAGAGAGAGAGGAGCCGCTCCAGAGAGACAGAAGAGCCACTCTCGAAGCTCCAGTTTCAAGCACTCTCGAAGCAGCTGTTTACTGTGAATCTGAATGTGACCGCTGGGTTCACACTCTCTCATGTGCACTACTCTCCATTTTGTTTAGGCTGACCACTAGATTCAAACAAAAGACTTGAGTGTAAAAAGGGCTCTGCACAAAATGGAACATCACTGCTTCATTCAGTCAAATTTACCTATGAGTACAAATAAAGCAACCTTCCCTCCTCCCCCTTGAATGTTCCACAGTATGGCATTAATTGTATCTATCCTGCATTTGTTCAAATACAGGTGGTTTTATAAGGGATGTAACGATATCTAAATCTCATGATACGATATTATCAGGAGTATGCATCTCATGGTATATTTATGGAGGCAAGAAGGCGGCATACCCTCTACTAGAAAAGTTACATAATGCTCTTTAACTTCCTCTGAGTTGTAACAAAGCGAGTGGACGTGGCACAGCCCTGTATCATTTCCACTGTTGCCATGTTGTCCTCTCCCTCTGATTATCCCTGTCATACTCTTCCTGTCTCATGTAGCATCTGTCTGTCTTTGGCGTTTGGACTCGGGGCCTCCCAGCGCTCATGGCCTTCCACACTGACACCTTCTGCCCATCTTTAATTCAGCTGCCGCCCAGCGAACGGCTCCTCCAGATGGGCCGCGCCTCCGGGCAAGCCCCAGGCCCCGGCACCCAACAAGGCCTCGCGGGTGGAGCTCCGCACTGCCCCCTGCCCTAAACGCACGCATACCAACTCTCAAATATACATAAGCAATGGTCTTTAATTCATATCCGATGATTCATTCATAGGAGTTATTTTATTAATAGGCTCGCAAGAGGGTAAAATAAAATGTGTTTACGCTGAAGATGGAGAATGCCAAATGACAAAGTGAAAGGGTTGTGTTAGTCAAAGATACAAGAGTAGCATATTTGTCAAGGTAGTACAAAGACACTTCAAGAAATGTTCTGGCAACATGGAACACCTTAGAACAAGCACAATATAACTTATATACAACATATCCAATCCATTCAATTGCAGTTGTTTTCATTGCTCAAAAATGAGGGAGTGTGACGTGACCCATAGCGTTCGACTCCAGCCAAATAAAACCAGTCGAGGCTAGCCGTTATAGGGGCAAATTTGGAAGGTGCTGAAGGTAGCGCTCCTTCACACCCACACTCCTGGATTAGCAGTGGGTGGGTGCGTAGCAACGCTGTCAATCAAACCTATTGTTAACGCTAGCAGGAGTGACCTCTGCGAAAGAAGGCAGCTCATTGGTCTGTCTAAAGGGAAAAGTTAGCGTTTCTTGTTGTTTGTGGAGATGGGATAGTCAAAGATTCAAGAGTAGCATGGTTGTACCTGTTATTGCCCCTCTCATACTGAAATATATATGTGTGATATATGTGTGTTTGTGTATCACTGCTCAAAAATCTGTTCTGTAAGTAAAAGTGGTTCGAAATGTGTATTATTTCATTAATACGCTTGTAAGATGGAAAAAAGTGTTTATGCTGAAGAAGTGGAATACCAGATGCCGAAGTGAAAAGGTTGCGTTTCCGTAGTGTTGTCAGAGGAGATGCGCTCGTCAAAGATACTAGAGTAGAATGGTCGCGCCAAGGGTTACCGCGACGTCCGGTTAACGCTGCGTCTGCTCAGCTATCAATGACACTTGAAGAAATGTTCTGGCGAGATAGAGGATGACATGTTTTGCTTCGCGTCTCTGGAGTTAGCAGATATGTCCGGTCGTAGAGTTAGCAGAAAAGCTCAGAGGCACCAAACAGGAAGACTTGAGCGCTGGTGTTGAGAAGTGCTTCCAGGTCACTTCCAGGTCAACTCTGGAATCAGCCAGCACTGCAAAAAAGAGATCAGCATATCATAAGAGTTCAAATGACAAAAGTGTGTTTCTGCTCATGTTTCACACCTTCAAGTGAAATTCTATGCATATGGAGTCAAAGAATTGCATACACTTTAATTCACTTGTAATAAGAAATATTTTAAAAGTCCTTGTTTGACCTTTTTGTTACAGCACAATTTCTGCATCAACAGCTTAAAGACTTCATATGGTTTTTAGCCTTTATTTGCTCCAAACACACTTTTGGTGTTCTTGGCATGTGTATATTTATGTTTCTTAAAATCGGGTCTAAAAGATCAGATTTGCGTTAGAGCTCCCTCTGCAGACAGCAACTGGCATGAACCCATGAAAAACTAAAACAAAGTAGCCTAAAGCAATGCAGGTTGCAGTTGTGCACGCAGTAGTAGTGAAATCAACTGGACAGGTTAAATGTTGGTTATAAGCTCAAAAAGTTTATTTTGCACAGTCTGACTCTTACTGTGAGGAGCCCAGTACTCTGTGGACCACCTCTTGATGTCATCAGTTGGTAATCCAGAAGTGCTCCTCTGTGTTTATAAATTCCACCTCCCCCTCTGATCATGTCACCACTCAAATCTAACTTCAGTAACACAGCTTACTAATGTCAGTGCAGTGAATGGTTTCTGGTTGATTTATATAGCTTCACTTTGAAAAACACACAACAGCGTGGTTTTTAATAAAAAACAAACAAACAAAAAAACATTGTATTAAAATGTATATAGAAAACATGTTTTTTCTGTCTTTTTTTACATGCATACATCAAACTTTTCCATTTAAATGTTATGTTAAATTACCATAAATTTTATGTAAACAAAAATTGCAATATTTAATTGAAAAGTATACATTTAAAAAAATATATACATATATATATAATAACATTTTTAAACATGAACATATTTTTTGAGAGTATGGAATCACGTACCTATATTTTTATTTACTGAAATCCAACAGTGTCTAAATAATCTACACTACTCAAACCAGGATAAACACCGAGAGTCCATTTAACTCATTCCTTTTGTGTATTGTGTAAAGGAAGTGTGAATCCTCGCTCCCTCCTCTTTTTTCTCTCTCTCTCTCTCACACACACACACACACACGCACACACACACACACACATAAATGATACAGAGGTACAAACGTGGCCGGTGCCCAGGGACCCCCAGGAGCCGCCCGGTCTATCAGCCACGTCCTGTTTCCACTGCATGGCACAGACACATCACAGAGAAAGGGAAGAGGAGGAGGAGGAGAGACACAAACCAGGGCCGTCTGCCAATGAAAAATGTGTCATTTCCTATTGACAGGCAGGTTGTTGTTGTCAATTAGCTGATTTTAAAGGTGCTCTATTGAGAACATATAACTTTTTGGTTTGAGGCTTAAAAACAAGTTGTAATATTGTTTCCTCTGCAAAAACATACCTGGTGTGGTTTTTTTTTTTTTTTTTTTTTTAATTCTAAGAAGCTCATTTTCATAGCTCAAAAACACCTAGAAAAACAGGCATTCTGACTGTGAGCGGTGTCACCTCTCCACAGATCTGACCTGTAACTTGGTCTGGTTTGGTCTCCATGAAGATAGAAAGGTTTAATGCCATACTGTGAAATATTCCAGACAAAGCAATAACATCTCCATGGAGAAAAGCGTTTGACAGCACCTCCACCAGAAAAGTTACACATTGCACCTTTAAACCATGGAGACCAAAGCAGAACCAAGTTACAGGTCAGATCTGTGGAGAGGCGACCCCGCTCACAGTCAGAATGCCTGTTTTTTTTATATTTTTGAGCTATAAAAACATCTGTAATTAAATAAATGTAAGGAAAAGCTTCTTAATGTCATATTGTGAAACAAGCAGGTGACGACCCAGTCAAAAAGTTACACATTGCAGTTTAACAGAACACAACATTGACATTAGAAACATCTGGAAGTATAAATGCAGTGATACATGTACGAAAGTGGAGCATAAATGAGCCTTTAGAATATTCAAAATCAAGTACAGGACCTTTTAAACAAAGAATTACCAAAACAATGCAGGTTCCAGTATGCCATTGTCGTCTTGAGGATAATTTGCCTTATTCCGTAATATAG
Source organism: Taenioides sp. WSHXM2023 (assembly GCA_029959045.1). NCBI lineage: Eukaryota > Metazoa > Chordata > Actinopteri > Gobiiformes > Gobiidae > Taenioides > Taenioides sp. WSHXM2023. The sequence goes on along the minus strand of CM057107.1, from coordinate 4,769,005 downwards.
CGTAGCAGCTAGCATATGGCTGGTGAAACCTCTCTTTTTAGTACCATACTGTTTGTCTATACAACGCCATCGCAGCCAAGACAGCCTTCCATTCTTCCGCGCTTTGAAACAGACCATGGACCGTCATTAGTCGTCGTGTATTCCCCCAGCTATCTTTACAGAAGCGCTGGCCCAAGACGCTTTGACGAAGTGGACGGACTATAAAGAAAATATAAAAGTTGCGTTCTCCCATCTTACTTTACTTGTGTTCGGAGAGCTGGAACAATGTGGGTCTCGGGGGGAGCGGGAGACGAGGGGATAGCAGCGTCCAAGTTGGGGAAAAAGTTGAGAAGAGAAGGAGCGATTCTTATTGTTTGGTGTGGTTGGAAGGTTCTAAAACAAATTGTGTGGAGTATTTCGTAAACGCTAGGCGACTGTGTGTTTCGAATTAAGAGTTTATAGAGAAGAGGCCGTCTTTTTGAATGGTAAATAGAATGAGAACATCTGTAGTACTTTCTAATAATTGCAGTACGTTCTGTTAAAACAAAGAAATGCGTTTTAGGATATTTGTAAAAGGATTACACAGACTTATTTGCAAAAGGTAAAATGCAGTTTATGGAAGTAATAATGACAGAAATCTGGTACGAATATGGTAATTAAATAGAGAGAATTACAATTATAAAGGGTATTAACTTTTAACACATAAACATTTAGATCACCGTGTCACCTTTTATTGTTGTTCCACCTCTCTTTGCTCTCTGTGCTAAGTCACTCTCCCTTCAGAGAGCTATAACATTACAATGAGCGCACATTTCGTAAAAGAAACTACGATGGATCGCATCAGGTTTGTGAAGTTGTAGTAGAATCGTACTGCTAACTCTAAAAAGGGTGTTTTTGATGAGATACTGTTATAACATGGTAGAAAGACAACTGTCAACTTTTAATGCAACACAGCGGCTCGGGTGGTTGTTGTGTCCTTGGGCAAGACACTTCACTTCAGTATGAATGTGAGGCGCGAGTGATGATGGTTGAATTTTTATTTTATTATTTTTTTTAGACTGGCAAAAATGCTTTACATTCCATTTTCTACGTTTGTAACAACTCCCTGTGGTAAACTAACAGAATCACTCACACACCACATTGAATGCCAAGTTTCCAGCTGCGATGCCGCGCAACCTATTCATTGGTTTCAGTGTTTTGCTATGGGTGCCGTTTTGAGGACTTTTGACCATTCAAGAGAGAGAATATTTTGCTTTGAATTGTTAATTGCCATGATGACAGCCAACAAAACCTATGAATAAGTAGAGGCAAAGAAATTGAACTGAAATTGAATCCTGTCCATTGCTTCTATTTTGATTTGCTTCATCAGATCAAATCTACTGAGATAGTGGCATGATTGTCCTTGTTGTTTCAAGGACTTGGTATCGAGTTGTAACTGAATGACTTACTTCAAAATGGCAACCTTAACTATGAACCCAAGAGAGATTTCCTGAACATTTGGACTGTCATATGAAGAGTTGCGTCGCCGTGTTTCTTATAGATTACCGGAGTGGGCGACGCACTATAATTTCCAATCCCTTTCAGTTATTATCCTTTTGCAGTTTCGCAGAAGCTTCGCCCCGGTCACCCCTGCCCCGTGTCAGTTTTTGAACACGTGCGGCGTTCTTTGTCTCCCCGCCAACCCACATTAATGACTGTTTTATGTTCCTTGCTATCTGCGACGCTTTTATCCATGCCTGGCCATGATGCTCTAATATCCGGCTGTCAAACAACTTTCTTTTCACCACGGCAACAGCAAGAGACTGATACTTAAGAGCCAAAAAAACACACACCTACGTACAGGTCAGATCTCCCTTCTCGTCGGATTAGTGGGCGTTGAAGGAGGCACGGTTTTACCATTATATTTGGTTCTTGCTCAATCAATCACTATTCATGTATTCGCCGGCTAAGTCCACGCTTCCATCTGAGGAGTCATTATGTGTGCCTTGCGGTGGTATTGAAATCTCTTTTTTTTTTTCAAAGCAAACTTTGTATCTCGACGCGCCATTCTTTAGGTTGCATTCACCGACTTCGCTTTCAGATGTGGCGTCATAGAATTTCAATGAAAAGGGTAGAATAGGGCACTTGATCTGGCAGACTTGAAGGATGTACCAACCTATCACTGGTAAGATGAAGGCTACAGATTTGCACACGGTCACCCGGACAAAAGCGCTTTCAAATGTAAGGATTCAAATGTCTTGTCAGAGAGAGCAAAGATAGAGTATAGGGTGTAACTATCATCTTCATCAGGCCTTCTAAGAATCCTTGGTGCATCCAATGATTCTGTGTGCTTTTGTGTGGGGCGTATGGGAGATAAAGTTGTGAGATGTTCAATTTCGCACTTGTTTCTTAAAGGTAGATTATGTAACTTTTCTGATAAGGGTTTGTTACCTGGTTGTTGTCATGGAAAAGTTGCTGCTTTGCTAACCATGTCCCACAGTATGGTATTAACCACATTTATCTTAAAGCCACAGTATGTAACATTCTGCAGGTGGCATATCGCCTGCATGATTCCAAGGAAATATAATGTTAAAACCATACTTCTCCAATATTCTGCATGGGGATAGGTAAGTTTAATGTCATGCTGTGGAAGATTATAGTCAAAGTAAAATAATAGTCAGATTTGTGGAGATGCAAGTTTTTCAGTGCAATAGACACAATCAAAATGAATAAAACGTGGTTCTATTTGAGTCAATTTTTTTTAGCTAAAAAGTTGCACACTGCGACTCTAAGTAAGGGTGTTTTGTTGAGAAATTCCTGCATTCTTACTGTAATCGGGTTCGCCTCTCCACAGATGAAACCTGTAACTTGGCCTGGTGGCTTGACTCCTGGGAGGCAGACATTTCAATAGTAAGAGACGTAGTAACATTACCATGGTGACTAGGAATGTAATACAAGAAACGTAATTTGAATAGGTGGAATTATTGCAAAGGCTTTCTGTACTTTAGACTTTTAGAAACAAGTTCGGAAATGCATGAGATTCTTGAGTTCAGATTTCTGTCTTATGTGTAACTTTTTCGAAATAAAAGCACCTGTAATTTAATGTAAGGCACAGGTAAGGCTGTTTAATGTTATACTGTGGAACATTCCAGGCAGAGCAATGACATATTCATGGAAACAAGCAGGTGACAGACCCCCAACCAAAAAGTTACATAGTGCACCTTTAAAATGTAAATGCAATTCACACTTTTCACACAAAAATTCACATAATCTTAACACTTCTCGATATCTTCTGGGAGTTTTTTTGCGTTCAACTTCAAATGTTGACTGCATTTTTGAGTCAGTCCAAAATTAAAAATGACAAAAATGTTCATCATAAAAAAAAGAAAAAGAATTAGGTAAAACAAGAAAGTGAGCTGTGATAAACTCAACTTGAACTCGGTTGAACTTTTAGCCCCACAAACCTTTTAGTTCTTTACTCAGTTAGAACAAAACGGTCAAACGGACTTGACCAAAACCCCTCACTTTGAATCCATAACTGACTAAACGCACAATAGCATCACAAACATGGCGTTAGAATATTGATCAGACAATTAACCAAACAAAAGCATTTTATTAACACGGACCCGAAAGCAGCACGTGCGGAGGATTCAAATTTTCAAAAGCAGACATTTATTTTTAATTTTTTAATTTTTATATATCTCTCTATATATTTTTTTTCTCCTCTCTCACCCCGAGTCTGCCCGGCCCTTGTGTCACTCCCGTCTACTCCATTGTGTCCATGTAAAGTACGCACTGAAGCCTTGTGCGCCTAATAACATCCAATTTGAAGCCCTCCACATCCATTAACAACAATACCCCCCTCCCTCCCCCGCGGACCCCCCCTCCCCTACCCCCCGCACACACACACACACACGCACACACACGCACACACACACGCACGTCGCATTAGCCTTGGCGGAACAATAGGCTGCGGTGACATTGCTCTAAATGGGGGGCTGCGTTTGCTGCCGAGAGGCCCTATACTTACACCGGCGCGTCACGTTGGACGGAGCGCGCCGCTGTGCTTTCGGAATAAAGTAGTCCCTGGTTTGGACAGAATACGGGGGGAGATATGCATGAGGTTGAGAATATGTGATGCTGATTTGTAAGTTTGCGCCTGCTGTTGCGAAATATTGTCTAGGTTCTACACAAAAAATATGACTTTGTTGAAAATGATACAGGATTGGTTGGTATGTGATGTGTTCCGTGGGGGCGGCAGTGGTTAAAGTGGTCATCCTTTAAAGAAAACCTAATGTGGTTGTGTTTGCTATGTACAGTGGTTATAATCTATGATACACATGGATGATTATGTTATAATGGGCAGTGCACCGACCGGGGACTCCGTTGTTCTACTGGGGGACTTCAACGCCCATATATAACAACAATGACACCTGGAGAGGGGTGATTGGGTGGGTGGCCTCCGTGATCTGAACCCGAGCGGTGTTCTGTTACTGGACTTCTGTGCTAGCCACAGTTTGTCCATAACGAACACCATGTTCGAGCACAAGGGTGTCCATCAGTGCACGTGGCACCAGGACACCCTAGGCCGGAGATTGACGATCGACTTTGTTGTTGTGTCATCTGACCTCCAGCTGCGTGTCTTGGACACTCAGGAAGGGCAGAGCTGTCAACTGATCACCACCTGGTTGTGAGTTGGGTCCGCTGGCGGAGGAGGAAGCCGGAAAGACCTGGCAGACCCAAACGTATAGTGAAGGTCTGTTGGGAACATCTGGCAAAAGCCTCTGTCAGGGGGACCTTCAACTCACACCTCCGGGAGAGCTTCTCCCAGATTCCGGGGGGAGGTTGGGGACATGGAGTCTGAGTGGGCTTTGTTCTCAGCCTCTATTGGTCGCAAGGTCTGTGGTGCCTGTCGCGGTGGCATTCCCTGAAACCGGTGGTGGACACCGGAAGTAAGGGATGCCGTCAGGCTGATGAAGGAGTCTTATCGGGCCTTGTTGGCTCGTGGGACTCCTGAGGTAGCTGACAGGTACCAGCGGGCCAAGCATGCTGCAGCCTGGGTGGTCGCAGAGTCAAAAACTCGGGGTTGGGAGGCCATGGAGGAGAACTATCAGACGGCCTCAAAGAAATTCTGGGAAACCGTCCTGACGCCTCAGGAGGGGGAAGCAGTGCTTCACCAACACTGTTTACAGTGCGGTTGGAGAGCTGTTTACCTCAACTGGGGATGTTGTCGAACGGTGGAAGGAATACTTCTCTCAGTCCCACCATCACGTCTTCTGAGGAAGAAACAGAGGCTGGGGACTCAGAGGCTGACTTGTCCATCCCTGGCTGAAGTCACTGAGATGGTTGGCAAGCTCCTCGGTGGCAAAGTTCCGGGGGTGGATGAGAGCCTTCTTGAGTATCTTAAGTCTCTGGATCTTGTGGGGCTGTCTTGGCTGACACGTCTCTGCAACATCGTATGGCAGTTGGGGACAGTTCCTCTGGACTGGCAGACCGGGGCGGTGGTCCCTCTGTTTAAGAAGGGGGACCGGACATGTGACATGCTTCACTGAAATAAACTAATGGCTCAGATTGGTAACCTCACTCATGTCAGTCTACCCAAGGGCAGCTGTGGCTACAATAACTTATCCACAACTAAGTCTGGCATGAGTGTCTTAGTGTATTACCAAACATCACACATTTAAATGTTCAAAGAAAAATAAGGCACCACATCAAAACCAGGACAAAACTGGAACTAAACCTGGATTATAAGAGAACCAAACCAGGTCTACATCAGGACTAAACTGGGGCCAAGCCAGGACCAAACCAGGACACATGTGAATGCTGTGCTTTTAGACAAAGTATTAAGAGAATAATATTAGAACGTGTGTGTGTGTGTGTGTGTGTGTGTGTGTGTGTGTGTGTGTGTGGGTGTGTGTGTGTGTGTGGGTGTGTGTGTGTGTGTGTGCCCTCTCCTCTTGCGTCTTGCTCCAGTCTTTATAAACCTATCAGAAGGAGGTCAGACTTCTTATGCTGCTTCATAATGGCTTCTGGAGAGCCCAGCACAGAGCTCAGAGGTAATAATTAGTGAGGCGTCGGACAATAGACTGTGCATAATGAGAATGAAGACGTATGCTGTGTGAATGTGCCTTAGCCAAACAAGCCTCTCCGCCTCCCCTCGCCTCTGTCACTACACTAGGCCTACAAGGTCTTCTTAAAGGGGGTGAGCTTTCAAGTCTTTAACCACATTAGCAACAAAAAATGTATTTTGTTTCAGTCACACTTTTTTGTGATATAAAGTAGAAAATACTGCATGAATATAGTACAAGTCATCCAGAAACCTCAAATGTAGGACAATGGAGCTCAACAGTCCTGCCCACTTCAAAGTCCACTCTGGGTTATTTTCCATTCATTTTTCCCATAGACTTTTTTGAAAATTCAGATATTGAGAGTTCAAAGGCATTGCAGACGCTAACCAGTTACGTTCTACCAATATCCATAATGTGGCTGTTTTAGGTTCAAAAAGCACCTTTAAAATGAATTATTTGCGAAAATGTTTTAATAACTCTGCCAGTGTTAGTTTCAAAAACAGATTTTAAATAACCACATAGGTGATTTTATTTATTTATTTTATTCATTTTATTACATTTTTTTTTCCAGAAAGTCTATGAAAAAAATGTACTTAAGGAACCAGCAGGTGGGCTGCCAATGTTGAGTTCCAAAATACAACTGAGTAAACCATTGACGCATTTGCCTGGGATCCAGAATACGCACTTCTCCAGTACCTTCTTCAGTGTGTATCTGGTCACTGGTGAATCTCCATGAGTTCAGATGGGAATAATTGATTGGATTAGCCAATCAAGGACATTTTGTACAGTCTGAAAGTTAAAAAAAAAATAAAATAAAAATGTAAAAGACTATCACAGTGGACTGAAAATCATTGCGGACTTCTACAGAACCGATGATCAAAGCAGTGAACTCTGTTCAAAATGATGGGGGACCAATGAGCTTCTAATACAGTCTGGACATGCCAGACTAATGTCTTTTAAACATTGTAAGATAACTAGCATAGTTACATAACAGGTTACTTTAAAAGGTACTGTATTATGCAAAATTGACTTGTGAGCTTTAAGCCATGGTATAAAGCTGTTGCCTCCTCAAAAACATACCTGGAGTTGTGTTTTGTTTCATTCACATGTGTTTGAGTGACCCCCAATTTACACCAAAGTGTAACAGTGCGTAAGCGCAGCACACAAGCAGCATACTATGTGCAGGTATCACTTTCCATTTTAACCGGTCAGACAATTTACACCAGCAGTGTCATACGTGCGTCCAGTGGCCGTCATTACATTACGCGCTGCTCAAATTAGGTTGAAGTTCTAATTTTGCAGCATCAGTGGAGCGTCTCCAGGCTTTTTAGCAGGGACAAGACAAGAAATGGACACACTGTGTCAAAATAGAAGCCCTTTCAAAAGACGTTCTCTAAAACCACTACAGTGGAGTAAACACCGTGCGTTGCATCCTGGATAAATATAAAACACATGTCATCAGACAGCAACTTTACAACAACAACTTCTGAAGGAAAAGGCACGTGGTGCAGAGAACCAAAGTGAAATTGTGAGTAGATACGGCTTGTTATGGCTGCAAAGCATCATCTCTCTTCTTGTCAGCTTTTGTATTGTGATTTAAAACATAATTCATCCAATCATCAATGAATACCAAAGCAATGTAAAAAGTTTAGTGTTTAAACGTCAGAATCCACAGAGGCTGGAGTCACAGAAGCAGCTCCGGGTAATCCTGCATTATCAGTCTGTCTACATCTCCAAACCTCAAAATGCTCGGTTCTACCTTGTGATGTCATAAAGTGTTTTCAAGTTAACAGCTAACTTTTACCATTTGTTCTGTAGAGATTGACTAGGGCTGAGATCAACCAACTGATTTTAGTGAAGGTGTATCAGAATCAGAATCAAAAAACCTTTTATTGCCATTGTCAATGAACACAATTCACAGACTAGGAACTTGCTTTGGTGATAAGGTGCAACATAGAACACTGAATAATAATAATAATAATAATGATAATAATACAAAGTAGAGATATCACTGTTAGAAAAAGATAATAATAATAATAATAATAATAATAATAATAATAATAATAATAATAATAATAAAGTATCACTATTTGAAAATAAAGTAAGAGCATGCAAAAAGATTAAGATATATAATAAAAAAATAAAAATAGTCAAGTATATACAGAGCATCAGAACAACAGTGCAAACTGACAGTGCAAAAGAGCAAGTGACGTGACATGACTTATTTAAAGTGACTGGTATTATAAAGTGTCCTTAGTACAGGTGTTATAAGTGTTCATAAAGTGTTTATGAGTCCAACGGCAGAGGTATGAAGTTTAAAAACACGGTGGAGCACTTCCTGTATTACAACATTACATATTACGACATTTCAAGGTGGAAAGTGGAGTTGTTGGGTTTTTTTTGAGAGTAGAACTAAACAGGATTTGTGTGTTAAACATGTGTGAATGAAACAAAACACAACTCCAGGTCTGTTTGTGATGAGGAAACAACATTAGAACATAGATAAGAAAATAGCGTAATACTGGCCATTTAAGATTGCATTCAGACCTGTCTTGGTTTTCATCCAGTTTAGTCTTGACGTAGACTTGTCCTAGTCCTAGTTTGGTCAAGGTCCAGTCTGGATTCACATCTGGATATAGTCCCAGTAAGTTCTGTTTTGCAGTCAGATCCATAGTAACATCAAATTGTCCCAAACTTGCTTGCGCCGTCATAATTTAGCAAGTTTTATTTCAAAGCAGAATCTGAAGTGGCGAGCGTACTACACCTTTAGCCCTGACCCCTCCCCACCTGACCTCCCAGCCCCGCTACCCCTTCCTCTGAACTCTGCATACATCACTCGGCTCTGAGCATAATAATTACATTCAAACGCTAATCGAAACTCAAGAAGTCGCGGCGATGGAACGAGTTCTGTATATAAGAAGACTCATCCGACATTATTTTCAATCTCTTTTAGAAAATCACGGCCAAGGCTGTGTAATTCAAAGAGAAGCAGCATTGCGTTTTTAACAAGTATAAAGAATGGGAGATGTGTAGCTAGCAGAGAAGATAACAGAAAAAAGAAAGGAAGAAAATAGTTGCATTCATTAAAAAATTAAGTTAGAGTCGTGGTTTGGTGCCGCAGTGATTGAGACTGTGAGAAGTTTGTGGGTTAGATTCCCGGACGAGTCTTTACGTGTGGAGTTTGCAAGTCTGTCACTTTTAAACTTTTACTGTAGATTAAAAGAAAATTTTAGTTTTTAAATGGCCTCTACCTGATTTTTCAAGTCAATTTTCAAATCCCGCTCCCACGGATAAGTACTATTGTTGTGTCCTTAGGCAAAACACTTAGAGATGCACTATGTAACTTTTCTGGTGGTGGTACCTTGAATGTTTCAAGGTATACAATTCACCTTCTCTTCACTTACAGGTGTATTCAATTACATGCATTCTTACTATGAGCAGGCTTGCCATTCCACAGATCTGAGCTGTAACGTGTCTCTGCTTGTCTCAATGGGAAAGTTTCATATTTCCCATTTAAATGTGCATATTTTATGGAGCTTGGTTTTGTTGACATACAATATCAGATGCAAAAGTTTCACAGAAGGATTTCAAATCCCTTATTTTGACTTGTGAAAAGACTGGACAATGTCTCTGTTTCTAGTTCACACTTAATTTGGATTCTGCTCCTCACTCTGCACATTCACATTATTCACAAGTTTTACCAGGCCAAAGTGACTTGTTGACCCTAAATGTCAGAAAAAAACTGATTTTGTTTTGACAACCAATTTTAATTTAATTTTACATCTACTTTTTCCTTGTCAAAATTTTATCTAACATTCCTTTCTAGTTTTGGTCAGTTAAAATTTCTGGACATTGAATTTGTATAAGGTCTGGTATAGTAATCTGACCAGTGAAATGATTTCTCGTGATATTTGACAAATAAGAATCCATCTGGCCCGGCTCCTACTGGTGCGATTGGGCCTGAGCCACCAGTGTTACAGACCAATCACAGAGCAGCATTGTGGCTTGGGCAGAGGCAAACGTGAAGCTCTCAAATGAAGCAAAACAAACATGACAATGCTTATGGATTATTTCATTTGTGAAAATCATGCAGAGGGAAGCGCTTTGTGCATTTGTGGAAGGAAAGATGTCTGCACTTTTCTCTCAACTGGATCAAAAAGTTGTCTTCCTGATTTGTAACTTGAAGCTACTGGGACTGCTGGATTTTGTGAAATTAGCTGTTTGTTTTCTCTGTGTCCATAGAGACCGGGAGACAGGCTGAGAACGTTTGAGATGCTTCAGGCTTTTCATACCATATGTGGCAGCAAATGTGGCAGAAGACCTTCCATAGGAAATACACCGAGACCTTCCAGAAGAAATACTTTGAGGGAAACACCAGAGCGGAGCGAGGCCTTTCCTGTTGTGTTGTGCACCTGGATCTGGACCCTGCCTGACCAGTCCTTCTGTCAAACTGCACTGAGACCTTTGAGACACAAAGGCGACCAAGAAGCGCAGTGTAAATGTTGCTGCAGTAAAGCTTGAATTTCCCTTGGGATCAGTGAAGTATCTCTCTCTCTTTCTCTCTGTTCTGCTGTTTCCTGGTCGTTTTTCAGTGAGAACCGACTGATGTGTTGAACTCAATTCAGAGAGTTACACATATCAATCTGGCATTAGCATTAGCATTGTATGGGCCTCTTTGACTGAAAAAGAACACGTTAAGCTATCTTCAATCTAGTTTTTACAGGCTTGACAAGACTTGGCAGGCTGGCTTAAAGTGAGGCTGCCAATCTGACCACCGACACTCACACACACATCACTTTCATACTTGGAAATGTAGGTAAAGTGTCTTGCCAAAGGACACAAAAGTATGGGAATTGATCCTGCGACATTCGTGTTGGCAGACAAGTGCAGAGTCTTTTGTTTTTTCTTTATTACATTTTTTATTTAGTCAACAAAAATACTACATGGACAAAAACAAAATATTCATAAACTACAAAATTAGCGCCGCAAAAACCTAGCGCTACAAAAAAACAAAAAACAAAACATAAAATTCCTTGTGTTCAGTTGACTTTATATTGAAACAGAGGCAGCAGCAGTGCACGTCTCATTTGCATATGAATACACAACACATTTGCATATGTCCCCGTTATTAATTCTGAATATTTTTACAACAACACATAGTGAGAAACTGACATCCACATGTGAGTTTTTACAATAATTATGATTCTTATTAAAATGATTAAACTTGAAGAATGATTCATTTAAAAGACAAATATGAGGTCATGCGTTTGGGCACATAAAAATATAAAGTCTCAGAGGCGTCCATCTTTGATTCAAATTGAGTTATTTTGCTCAATGAAATCCTTTGTCTTTATCTGAATAAAAGAAGACCTCCATCTGATTCTTTCAAGTGGTCAAAGAGCAAGTGAAGAATTTGTAAAACAGAAAATTATAGAAAAAAATGAAAATTAGAGACATCTTTCTTTAACCGATTAATGACAGGGGTTTGAATGAGGTTAATTAGTTTTTGGTTTGGTGGTCTGCAGAATGTTGCACAAAACGGCTTTGTGCTTAGGGCAAAAACAAGGTCACAACAGGCTGTTTTACTCACAATCAAAGGTGTAGTTCTCTTATTTGGCTCCTCTTCCCACTGTGAGTACGTCTACAAGTGCCAGAAGCTTTAAGTTGACAATATGAAATGATTTGTTTTGTGCACAACTCCTTCACATATGTTTCTCTGAGCCTAAACCTAGAGTGAGGCTTAATCCGTTTCGCCACCCTCACTCAGGCCATCCTCATCCAGGCTCAACAAAGTCAGACTTGATAAGCTCACAGAAGTATATTACGAAGTGAGATAGGTGGCTAAACTGAGTTAGTTGGATCCTGGATTTCCTGTATCACAAAGGCATCTTTTTCAGTATGGTTAAATCACTAGAGTGGCAGAGTTAAAGAAGACGTATTGTGCTTGTGTCTGCTATATATTGATAATCTAAGACATGTCCTGTGGATTATTATGTTATAATTAGCATTTTTAAATCGCAATATTCATCTAAAACGACTTAATAAAAGGAACAAGTTTTGTGACTTCTGCGTTAGAAAATTGTGGTAGTGTAGCTGTCGGCTAGTGAGCAGCAGATTTTTTTCTCATTTGTACCAAAATTACTACACAACATTTCCGAATAATTGGATAAGAAAGTGGCCGTGTACTGGTGGTGGGGAAAATGAGTGTTGATCGAAAATAAGCGATTAAAGATTGCTCAAACATGCACAAATCAGTCCATGTGCGTAACACTTGTCAAATGAATGTTTTATAAGTTTCACTTTCGTTTTTGAGTGACCCCTTCTGTGTCCCTCCGTGCTAAGTCCCTCCTCCTTCAGAGCGTTATCACAACACAAGCAGCGTGCATCCCGCTCATGAAACTACTGCACATCACACTATCTTTGTTAAATTGTAGAGTATTGTTTTGTATCATACTTTTGTATATTTAAAATTGTTGCGTGGGAGCGTGGGTGATGTAGGGCCTTTGAGAGATCGTTAAATTACTCAAACATGCATGGATGACGTCTAAAACCTCTTCAGGCCTGTTTTTGATGAAGGAGCAACATTATAACATGATAAAAAGCTCGAAAAAGTTGATTTTGCATAAACCCACTCTACTAAAAAGAACTTGTACCATGTAACTTGTCAGGTCATGTTTAAAGTAAGAACCCTCTTCCATGACTTTAGATTTTTAACCTTTCTGCCCCTGCTCCCTTAACACTATTTAGTCCTGTAGCATAAGACATCCGTACAACCCCCCATACACACACATACACACACACACGCCTTCCATTTCTCCCCCCTTTTCAATTTGCATACGAGGTTGCTAATTTCCCCATGCAGCGGGCGACGTAATGAGCGCATGGCCGAGAAGCTGATGCAAATAATCACATCTGATAACGCATCGCCACAAAAGAGCAGGACCGGACTTAAAGAGGTAAATACACCGACTAATTACAGATCAGTGCCCGTTTAATTATGAGCTACACGCCGAGAGAGAGACAGACGCGCGCCAAACATTGAATTAGGCGTAGCCACATATAAAAGGGAAACAGTTGAAATAAAGACGGGGTGAAAGAGAGGGGGAGGAGGGGAAGAGGGAGAGCGGAGAGCGCATTGGCTACATAGCGCGCGGATCTCGAGTACAATGGGAGGATTACAACTCTTCACTTAACGCCGAAATCAATAACGAGAAGGGGAGGTTGGAGTGTGCGATAGAATGGTTAAAAAAAAACAGTCTTATAGGGGCATGTCTCAGTTCGATCTCCTCGCTTCCTTCCTCTCCTCGATCCTCCGTTTTTCAGCTGTCACTCAAATGGTCCATCACCAGCTTCTCTCCATGGAGATATTGCCTGGAATGTTCCACAGTATAGCATTAATTGGACAAACTTTATTGACCCACAAGGGAAATTATTTGGACACAGTAGCTCACACAACACAATATAATATAATAACAAAAAGCTACTATAATATATTATGATGCGTGAGCTACTGTGTCCAAATTACACATATTTCAGATCTGTGGAGAGGCAAGCCCGCTCACAGTAGGAATGCTTTATTTTTTAAGTCAATAAAAAGTATTGACTGTAAATGCAAGACATGTACGTTTAATACAATACTGGGACATTCCAGACAAAGCAACAACCTCTCCATGGAGACAAGTAGATGGCGGACCCTCCAACAGGAAAGTTACACAGGTCACTTTTAAGTGGTGTCCCAAAGCTCAGAGGAGGCGAGGGAAGGAAACCAGGGAGGAAGGGATGTGGGTGGGGATAATAGAGGAAAATTCAAACATGAATCAATCAAAAAAAAACAATTGCATAGGCTAATAAACATTGTTATACCACGGTTTAAATCTCAATTAAGTTGATTTTGCATAATATGTCCCCTTTAAACTATGTAACTTTTTAGTTGGGGGTCTGCCATCTTTTTGTTTCTATCGATATGTCAGAAAAGTTACACACCTTTAAACAGAGAGAGATTGGCTGTTTCCACACATTTTGAACAAAAGTCTTTTTTTATCAGGGATTGGGTTGACAATTTTACCATTTAAATCTTTCAACTGATAACAACCATGCCTGGGTGTTTCAAAAATACTAATGCTTACAGTTATTGAATAAATATGTCCCCTTAGTTCATTTATACTGACAGAGAAAACATTGAACTTTGTGCCAGTTTTTGTTTCATGTGGATAGGCCCGGTAACAACACAGAAATGAACTGTAAACCAGGTCAAAACATCTGTATTTGGCAGTTGAAAGGAAATTCTACCAAGAAAAAGGCTGGGTTCACGTGACATCACCACATTCTAATTTCTTCATAGTCTAAAATGGAGCCTGTGGACTTGGAATTCGCCTTTTGTCAAAATGCAGATGTTTGACCTGTTTTATGATTCATATCTCATTCATTTCATGTCGCCGTGATTGACAGGTGGATTAGCCAATCAGGAACATGCATGGTCCGTCTGTATCAAAACAAATGTGGCTGCTCACAAGGGAAAAAGAACGAAAATATATCACAGGGGATGGAAAGAGCATGGTGGATTTCTGCAGAATCAATGAGTGAAGAACTAAATTCTGCTCATCTGAGGTGAGATAAATGTCATTTTATTTGTAAATGAGTTCCTTCGTATCATATAGGTCACTGAAATAAACAAATCAAGATTGGAAGATTATGTTTGTCAGGGTTTGAGACGCAACTGAGGGAGTGGTGACCAGACTGATATCAATCTGTATAAAAAGTACTGAGAGATGTCATTCTGGAGTTCCCAGGTAAAGCTCGTCACACACTACAGGATAATTTGCTAGATTTAGGACCCGATTTGCTTCTCCACGACTTTAGGGAGACGTGACCCTGCTTTGGGTTTCATATGCGATTTTTAGTTCGCTGCGTTCCTCATGTGTGTTTGGTCAGTGCAATTCTGTCCTATCGTAACGACAAAACATCAGTCACTGCACCAACCAATAAAACAGAGCGTCAGGGGCAGATGGAGTGACGGACACAGAAGCACATGATACAAACCAAGTGAATAGCGAAAATAATGAGGCGACTTTATTACTCACCTCTTGTGAAGTTTAACTACACCATCTCATCCATATTATCCTTTAGAATGAATCCA
This sequence comes from Taenioides sp. WSHXM2023, assembly GCA_029959045.1. NCBI lineage: Eukaryota > Metazoa > Chordata > Actinopteri > Gobiiformes > Gobiidae > Taenioides > Taenioides sp. WSHXM2023. The sequence goes on along the minus strand of CM057107.1, from coordinate 4,753,843 downwards.
GTTTGAAGTGAAAAAAGGCAAGAGTAGTTCTTCATGTCTGTCTGTTTACATCCACGCAGAATGCAGATCGGGGTGAAGCATTTATCTAAACTATTGCATCTAAACTAGAAGTGCAGTGCTCTGATCTTTTGAACACTTTAGAGTCTTAAAGCAAATCGTTCTACTGTAGACAGAAAACAGCTGACGGAAGATGCGCTCCCAACTTTTATCTTGTGTATCTTCGCTGCCGTCTTTGCGCTTGGAGGATAAGATTTGAAATCTCATACAATTCTCCTCGTGTCTGTGGTGTGCACTCTTTGTCTCACGTTTAAAAATCATTTAAGACTGAAATATCCTGTAGTGTGTTGCGGGCTTTAGTGTATTTCTTTCAAAAACAGTGAATTTCCCATTTAGAATCATATAGGCCCCTGCGCGCCATATGAATTTATATTTTCACACATTTCTGTCTGTGATAAGCATCAGGCTGCAAAAGGAAAAGCATACAAACAATATTAGTCCTTGATATGTCATCGTCAATAGCCATCCGCCACTACCAGCCACTGTAAACATGAAAAACCTCTGATCGTCAGTGTACGGGCAAAAGACTGCAAAAGTGAAGTCGAGCTTTTGTTTGGGCGAGTGGACTGAACAGGCACAGAAACCCTGCGCCGAGAGCCCTTCAGCGGCAGAGAGGAGGAGACAAGTGGACAGATGTGCACTAATGTGTTTTGGCCCGTCTCCGCAAGGACACAAAAACACGCACGCCGCACACACACACACACACATATACTTGCACAAATACACGTATACGCGCACAGCCAGCCCACGTGTCGGTTATGGACGCCTCTTTACGACTCGGCGCGGAGAGTTGAGCCCATCCTCCCTCTGAGCAGTTGTCCTGGTTTATCTGCGAGCTGTCAGTGATTTATTAGAAGATGTGTGGTCCGAATGTGTGGTGGTGTAAGCCAGGCAAACTTCCTCGAAAGTCTGTCGCTGCAAAAAAAACAGAATCGCCAGAAGAGTTAAAGGGGCCATACCTGATTTATTTCCACGTAGTTGAGCTAAGTCTGTTTTCCCCCAGTACAGATATGTTGTAAAAGCAGCTCTTGGAATCAAAAGGGGACCTCTATGTACTGCCTGCATCTAATTGTAAAGCATTCTATAGTCAGAGATTTGAAGTGCACTTTGAGCAGTTGTTGTTAGCATTACCGTGATGGCAAAACGCTGTTCTGGCCTCTGTAAGTTGTGAAAAGCACTTATAAACTCATCTCAGTTAAGTTAGAAATGAAAATGTAGTTTTTGCTGTTCAACATATTTTGTTTTTCTGGATATACATTTTTAAAATAAAAATCTCTATGAAACTCTTAACTACTCCATGTCATGATATCACATCCAGAATTGATATCACATTTCAGTCTGACATTCTGATTTGACATCATATTCCAACAGAACATCACATTCTGATATGACATCACATTTTAATATGACGTCACATTCCAATGAGAGATTACATTCCAATTTACAGTTCAATATAGATTTTACTTCTGGATATTCCTTTTTTTTTTTTTTTAATAAAAACCAATATGAAAATCTAACCACCCCATCTCGGGACATCACATTCCAATATGACGTTTTTGTTCTTTGCAGAAGACATTCTGTTATTTACATAATTGTGCAGTCTTTGCCATAATCAATGTATTTTTTATTTATTTATTTTTTTTCCTATTTCGATATACCTTTTTAAAATTGAAAAACACTTTGAAGCATCTTTTCAAAAAAAAAAATCTCAAAATATGGCTCAGAGCAAATCAGATCTGTTAACATCAACACACTAAATCTGCCTTGTCTTCACATTCACCTTACTACAACTCTGTCTTTATCTTATCAGTGTGTCGGAATGTTTTCATATAGTTCTTTGGATAGTTTCCTTTAATGTAATTGCGTCAGGGGCAGAGTGGCAATCTGTGCGTTCTGGAAAAGTCCAGAAAGGCCATCCGCTGTACTAACAGAAGAGGGCACAAATAGGATAATTTGCTCATTTGTCAAGCGTAAATTGAATGGGCCTAAAAGGCGACAAAGAAGAGTGGGTTACTCGTTGGTTTCAACACATGCATGTGAATACCACTAGCAAAGGGGCTATGGCCTTATGTTTGTAAAATGGGATACCCCAGCTTCTAAGAAACTTGACATCATAATGTTAGTTTTGATAATTATTTTGATTGGAGTAGTTTTGACTATAGGTTGTGTATAAAATAATTAAAGGGTTAACACGGTTAAAACAGGATATATTTCTTTTTTTTTTATTATTATTATTATTATTATTCCAAAACAATAAATTCTCCATAAAGTAACAGTACTGATACCAATCGACATTCATTGTGGAGTAAAGCCAAAGAAGTTACAGGTCAGATTCGTGGAGAGGCAACCCCGCTCACAGTCAGAATGTCTGTTTTTCTAGGTATCTTTGAGTATTTGAATAAATGTAAGGTAGAGCTGTTTAATGTCATACTGTGGAACATTCCAAGCAGAGCAATGACAGAAACAAGTAGGTGATGGACCCCAAACTAAAAGGTTACACAGTGCACCTTTAAATTTAGAATATTGTAAACACTTTGAAATCGGAAAACGTATACCGGCTCAACAAAATGGCTCAAAACAAGATTAACATTCTGAACGGTCATTTCATTTTAACTCCAGACACCACTTTTTTGCAGTGCATGAAAAGACACTGCGACATCCAAGTGTCCGAAGGCTCCTCTGTCTCCGCTCTCAGCCAATCACACATTAGCGTGTTGACGACCCATCTGTCCACATGATTGGCTGATGAACGCTCCGATTGTGTTTATGTCTCCGGTCCCTTAACGCGCCCAGCCAATGACAATTTTCCTTTACACCCCCAACCCCCCAACCGCCCCCACCGCCAGCCCCGGTCGCCCGTGCCAGAGAGACCAACCCCAGCCAGCCCGTCAACAACTTAATAGCACTTGAACCAGTTTGCCAACTTGGAGAAATGATTTCATTCAATTAGGTAATTCCCTCCTCTCTCCCACTCCGGCACTATCCCTTGTTCTCCACAGCGACTCATTTGTGATATAATAGCCGCATAATGGTTTGAAAGCAGATTCGGCAGGAAAAAGACAGATGAAGAGCAAATCAAAAGTGAACTGGAAAAGACGCCAGTTCCTATAGCGGTGTATACAGAGACAAAAACGCACACGCACGCTCTATTTGCTGTCCATTAACGGCGTATGCTTGGCAGAGATAGTAGCCTCGATAGAAATCTTCCACGATGCTATCTGTTATCTAAGTACACGCGTCCTTCACTCGTCCAACGCACAATCGCTTCCTCTCATCTCTCCTCTATCTCTCCGCCATCCTCCTCTGTCCTCACCTTGTGTCCCCCTCGGCGCCCCATATCTTGCTTGTCATATGCTGTTGTCTATCTTCAGAAAGTCATCTTTGGATAGTTTTGTGAGCACATTCTGAGATCTAAAGGAGTGAAAACATCACATTGATAGAAGCGAATTCTGACAGTGGGAAAATAAATCAAACTTTTGACAGATGTAAATGTTGATATGTGGCAAGGAATAATCTCTGACCCCCCTGCCTCACTATGTTATATTTTGGGCATTTTAAATCACATTACTGAGCTCAACAGTCAAAGTCTGTAGAAGTAAAGCTTGTTGGGGGCTACAAGGGTAATAGTTTTACTTGTAATCTTTTTTTTTTCCTGAAACATGAATTTTAAAACATGCAACAAGATCTGGAGTTTTTCCTCACAGGGACAATAAAGTGTACATTAACCTTTAGAGTCACTGGGAAGTTTATTTCCCAAACCTCAGATTGGGCAATCCCTGTTGAGCTCCATTGATCTAATGCCTTAATGCCTTGTAATGCACACCTACAGGCTTATTGAAGCCTCTCAAAGCGCTACACTGTACTCATCACTCATACTCTGCATACTCGGTACTGGTAAACTACTATGTGTAGCCAAAGTTGCCCTGGGGCAGATTGACGGACGTGAAGCTGCCCATCTGTGCCATTGGCCCTACACTAACACTATAAAAGACTAATGCATTATCATTATTATTACTGACCTCCACCAATCACTCAAATCACCACAATCATGACATGATGACTGAAGTTGGTTTGAGAGGGAATCAAACCTCCGACATAACTTGTGTGCTCCTTTATACGGTGCATCACCCTAAATCTCATCACAACAAACTGTGGTAATCAGCGACTACAACATAATTATAATGGATAAAAAAATATAGATTTGAAACTTAATAAACCCACCAAAATGCATTTATAGCTTTGTGGTTCACTGCAGAAATTAATTTGAAATGAATTTGTCTTCTGCATACAAGCATGAACAATGTCTAGTAATAAAACACCTCTAAAACCACCTCTATCCATAGATACAATACTGGGAAAGAATTGGTAACCACTCTACCAAGAACCGAATACTCATTTCTCACAGCCTTAGTCTCATGGAATACAAACCTTGGCTATTGAAACTGCATAAAGTTAAGGACTTTTAACACACCTGGCTTGTGCAAACCTACAATAGTGTTTATTTGAATAAGATTTATTTGAATAAGATAGACATTCTAGTGACCTCCTTTCTCCTAGAGGCACTCGAAAGACCTGACTCTCTCCTCTGGACAAAAACACATTACGCAGAAGAAAATAAAGAGTTCTTAGTCTATAGCCTTGAAGTTCCTAGTTTTCTATTGTACCCAGACTTAGCAGGGCCTTGAGCGAGCTAAGTCAATTCTTAATCACCTTTGCACGCTTTTATTCGACGACTCTGCAGCAAATGTAAAAAGATTTTTGTTGGAAGTACGTTCAGCTCTTCGCACAAGATACATTCATGGAAACAGTTAAAAAGAATTGTAATTTCTACATTTGAACTTTGCCTCTTCACGCACAAGTCTTCACGTGCGCTGCGTTTTGTACTTTGGAGACATCAACCATTTTTGCAAATTTTCTTTTATCCTTTCTCCCCGTGCGAGCTGAATTCAATCTCTAATCAATTTGTGCATTTTTCTTCAAGTGCTCTCTTGAGATACGACGCAACGACGGCTTCTATCAAGGATCCCGGCTAAGTGCCTGTTCTGAGAGGGGAGAGGGGGCGCAGCCAGCTCTCGTCGCTAACTGTCTTTCTCCTTTTCTTCGCGACCTTTGACCTTTTCTTTCGAGGCGGCAATCAAGCTCTTGTGGAGAGGTTGGTCGGGTTCAGGAGCGGCGGGCGCGGAGTGGTTACCAGAGTCTTAAGGTCATGTCTTCTCCGCACGCTTCCCTCCTGGGTCTAATCGTACGCTATTACCTGATTTTCTGTGCGTGTTACACATACATATTTTTGTGTATGTTTATTAATGTGTTTAGAGCAGAGGTGGGAGGAGTAGTCCGAAACTGTACTCAATTAAGAGTGCTTCAAAATAATATTACTCAAGCAGAAGAACAGAGTAGTCCAGAAGTAAGAATAAAAAATGTATTTTGTGAAACTTCAACTCAATAAACATCAAAAACATGTCTGAAGTGCTATTATACGTCATCCATGCATGTTTGAGTAATCTAGCGATCTCTCCCGGGCCCTAATTGAACCCTCCTTATTGTAAGCAGTACGGTCCTGCGTCATCCACGCTCCCACACAACAATTATACAAAAGCATGATAGAAAACAGTACACAACAGCTTGAAGATCTGATACAATGCGCAGTAGTTTCATTGTGTTGTGATAGCGCTCTGAAGGGAGACTGACTTAGCACGGAGAGCAAAGGGAGGAGAGACTCAATAACAAAACTGAAACTTTTCAATTTGTCTTTTATTTGGCGAGTTTAGCATTTTCAAAACCTTAAAAACATAACATGATCATCTAAATGTGGTATCCGTTGGCAGTTAATATTAAATACAAGTGTAATACCTCCTCTTTAACTTTGTCAACTTTAATCTTTTGGTCACTTTTGCTTTTCAAGGTATTTCTGAGCAATAAAAACTGAAGACTGATAAAGAGTAATGAGTCCGATAATTAAAATAAAAGTTAAATATGTCTGCCAATACATCAAAGATCCAAAGAGAGAGTGGAGCCCTAGGTTAAGTCGACTCTGACAGTGTTGATGTATAGTCTAAGCTATGGCCATGCCCTTGTCAAAACGTTAGCTCTCTACCTACTGATGATGGAAGGATGAGACAAAGGAAGGAAAGACGAGCAAAGGAGGGCGAGAGTGATGGATGAGCCGTGCCGCTGATGGGGAGACGGATGGAGAGATCTGAAGAAGTCAGCGAGGGAAGTCAACCGGAGTCAAAGGGCAACCATTGTGCTAGATCAACTTATTTGAGTAATCTTTGTTCATAGGACTTTTCTCTCTCCATTGTTCAAAATTCTCTGGTCCAACTTGTGACATCAGCAGGTGTCAATCCAGGAAGTGCTCCGGAGTTATTGTTTTTCCAATTCAACCAGATTAATTCTCAGCATTTCAGTTGCAAGGCCCTTTGTTTATATTTTAAGGCACTGTACCTGAATTTTACTGTCTTAAAAAAATGTTTGTGACTTTTCTGGTTGAACGTCCAGAACTTGCCTGTCGCCATGGAGATTGCATTGTCTGAAACATTCCATGGCACGTGAGTAAACTGATCTCCACAGAAGAGCTGGCTAGTTACAGGTCAGATCTGTGGAGAGGTGACTTGGCATGTCTTTCCATTTTTATTTTGATATAAAAACACCCATATTGTATAAATGTAAGATAGGTAAGATAAATGCCCTACCGTGGAACAGTGTAGGCAAAGTAATGAGAGAGACAAGCAGGTAAGTACTAAAAAGTGACAAAGCAACAAGTAATTTCTTTTATGTGGTATAATATTTAAATACACGGCCACTATTAAAACCACTATTCCTTTGTATATTATATTTAAACCTTAGAGAACAGTTTGATAAATGCGTTTTGGACTCCCAGCAGGATCAGCACGCCTCATCAGTCTCTCCTTTGCACCACAGGACTCTCGTCTTTGACAAAGACCTAAAATATGGAAAAATGGAGTCACGAGGAGTCTGGGTCCTGACTGTACAGTTGTACCAGGATCATGCCTGAGTGCAGAGAGAAGCAGAGGTGCCTGTGTACAAAGTCTTTTAATCCAACGTGAAGACTAGATTTGGTTAAGTTACATGCTGATTTTTATTGTCATGTTTTTGTTATTTCTACTATTAATTCTAATATTACGCACATCAAAAACATACCGGGAGTTGTGTTTGGTTTCTTAGACTTAGACTTAGACAGACTTTATTGATCCACAAGGGAAATTACTTGGACACAGTAGCTCACTCACAATAACAAAGAGTAAAAAATATTTTAAAAAAATGGTAATAAAACTTCTAAATAAGTGGCAATATAAATAGCAAGAGACTGGTGTCAAATAAGGCATATTTATATAAATGTATATGTTTCGTTCACACATTTATATTTAGGTTGTGTTCTTTCAGGAAACAGGAAATTATTTGTTCCACTTTGTGATGTCATGTGGTAATACAAGTGCTCCACAGTGTTTTTAAACTCCATACACCCATACACTAGAATCATTTGGATAATTTCATCCCTGGAATTCCCAATCTCTACAAAAGGTAAAAGGAGCTGTTAACTTGAAAACTACCATTTAATATTGACATCACAAAGTGGAACAGAGCATTTTGAGCTTTGGAGATGTAAAAAGACTAATAATAAAGGATTACTCAAACATGTGTGAATGAAACAAAACACAACTCCAGGTATATTTTTGGAGAAGGTAACAACATTATAACATGGCTTAAAACCCACAAAAATCAATTTTGTGTAATTCAGCGTCTTTAAGTAGTACGTGGAACACCAAGCTTAAGGTGAACCATATAGAACTGCAAAAACACAATAACATCACAAACTAAACGACAATTCCCATTCAACTGTGCGTCACTTCTAACACTCGTCATTGTGAAGAGGTGAATGGAATTCAGGTTCATCAAAAACCATTGCTAACACAGCGGGTGCATTCTAGCTTTTCACGCGGTCATTGTAAAAAGCACGCTAGCGACACAAGGACAGTTAGATACTGCACGTGGCTTTTGTTGTGATGTTTACTATGAGTCAAACCACTGTAAACAACATCTAAAATCACTGCTGTGACTTCATGCTAGGACTGCAACATTAGTTGGACACAAATAGAAATTGCAATTTGAATGGTTGCAAAAGCTGAATTAATATACATTATATTAATTCTAAATTAATATAATATAATTATTAATTAATATAAATTAATTCTCTTTGAGAACTAGAGGTCCCTATGTCTCCATGGGGTCCATAGACAAAAAGAAAGAAAAGAAGTGCAAAGAAGTGGACTGAGGGAGGGTGACGTCAACCATAGCGTTCAGCTCCAAATGAAGCCAATCGACGATGGCAGTTACAGGAGCTAATTTGGAGTTAAATATTTGGATACTAAGGAATAGAGTCGATACTCAATACAGATTCTGATACCACATTCTTTAGACAATAGAATGTATTTCTCAACTCAACTTTCTCAAAATGCTAGTACTTTCTTTTATATTACCATGTGGTCTTATATCTGTCTAGTTCCTCAGCAAGGGGCAGGCGCTTAAGACATGAGCCTAGAAAAAATGTCTGCTGCATCCCATCCAAATACTTTGAAAATGTATTTAGTTACAAAATACTGAATCCCATATCCTGTTACCATCAGGGGCGCTTCTAGGGTAGGGGCCACAGGGGCCCTGGCCCCACCTCTAATCTGATTGGCCCCTGAAGTGCCCCTGTTCTGTCAATCAGCTGACGAGAAGAACAACTGGAGAATTCAATGATCACTGATGCAATCTCTTGGCGGCAGTAGACCTATCACGTCAATATAGCTTAATGGGAGAAGAAACAGACCTGAATACTGAATGAATCATTTGTGTGCTTGGATGTACCCTATACTTGGCCCCTGAATGTAACATGTGGCCCCTTAATGGCCCCTGTTTCAGAAACATCCTAGAACCGCCACTGGTTACCATTGTGAGTACTGTATTCTGAATACTTTTCCACCAAGTTGCATCATATTTTAGTGAAAGGGCTACATAGTATTACACACTGCTTTATTTTATTATTTTTTTGGCCTGTTTATTTGTTATGCATTAACTTATGCCTAACTAGAGAAGGAAAAATTGCACAATCACATTTTTTTTCCTCACAAACCACTAGCAATAACTAAGTAAAACTTGCAATACGAAACCAAAATTACATGATAGGGTACTGTATGTATTCCTTTTCATTTAGATAAGTATCTGTATAATGAATTCATGTACAGTGTGTGTATGTATTCAGTGAGCGTCTGTGATTGGCACTTCCCATATTGTTGTTTCTTGTGTTCTTGTGTGTTTAGTTTGCATTTTAAGAAACACACCCTCCCTTACCTTACAGCATGTGTGTTTTAAAGGATTAAGCCATTTCTGAAGATTGGGCCTCCTCAGGGACATGTCCATCCTTCACATCCTTCCTCTGTTGTCTTGACTGACCACATGGGTCCCATTTTAACTGTACAAAAGGATTATACAGACAGGTGATGAAATACAGTCAGACTGGCTTTTAAGGCGAGACAGGCAGAACTCTTTTTTCTTCACTTTTGTGTTTTGGCTTTAACACCTTGCACCTAACAAGGTTTTATTATGTAATTTCATCAACTTTCATTCATTGTTTTTTCTTCCATGGGACAGAAAGATCATCCCTTAAAATAGCACCAAATGTTCGTATGAATCCGCTCTGCATGATGCTGGTGTTTTTATTTCACTATTTTATAAAGATATGAACGTTAATAACCAACAAATCTGGTGCGTGCTTTCCCTGAGGTGTCTCCCGCCAGCATTAGCAACAGGTTTGATTGACAGCGCTGCTAAGAGCCCGCCTACTGCCAAACCAGTGGTGCAAGCAGGAGGGGGCGTTTACTTCAACAACCTCGCACCTGATTGGCTCTTTGGTTTCACATTCGGATATCCAAATATGGTCCCTGGTTGCAACTGAACGGTATGGGCAACGTCACACTCCCTTTGTGCACTTTTATTATACAGCCTAGGACCTACATACACCAGACTTTCTAGTGTTGTACTTAACACAACATTTGAATGGATCAAACAGAAGGATTTGTTGATATCTAATTCTAAGTTGTTGTTTTTTTGTTTTTGTTTTTTTTTTACAGAATTTGAATTTGTTTTCAATTTTCAGGTCTATTTCTGTCAAATTCTAAATAGGATATCCAAAATCTAACATGAGGCAAGAAATTTACCTGGTTCTATTCTATTTTTGTTTTGTTCGTTTGTTTGTTTTGTATTTTCAGATTTATATGTCCCCAATATGTAGATGAAAACATTACAATACATTGGACTACAGAATGGGTTTAAATTACTTTTTTAATTATTCACTTTTTTTTTTTAAATCTATTTGCCTCAGCATCTCAAATAGTTTTTTTGTTTTGTTAAAATTGTTAAAACTTTTTTTTTTTTTTTTATATATATAATTATATTGCCTTTAACCTATTTTATTTTAAGATAAGATAAGATAAGATAAGATAATCCTTTATTTGTCCCACAATGGGGAAATTGAAGAATTAAGATTTTTTCTTTTTGTTTTGTTTTTATGTACACCTGTTAAAAATACAAACATTGTAAAAAATACTACAGCTATTTTCATGAAAAGTAAGTTTGTGTTTCTTTAACCTATGACACATATTTACATGTATTCCTCTGTACCCACAACCACACATCAAACTGAACCAAAGACCTTAGATGGATTCAAATGCTCTTTATTGAAGCTACTGTTCTGATGTTCTTCTTTGGGAACTTGCTGTTTGTTTTGCACTCGGAGATCTGTTGGCCATCTCCTCGACTGATCTGAGCCGGGTTCCTCTACCTCTGCTTTGTCCTCTCCTCTCATCTGGAGCATCTCTCCTCTCATGATGATTTGCTTGAGTCCTCTCTTGCATCGTTGCTCGTCTCCTCTCTTGACTGCTTGCTTGTATTCTTTCTTGACTCCTCTCTTGAATCCTTGCTTGTCTCCTCTCTTGAATCCTTGCATGTATCCTTGCTTGTCTCCTCTCCTGAATCCTTGCATGTATCCTTGCTTGTCTCCTCTCTTGAATCCTTGCATGTATCCTTGCTTGTCTCCTCTCCTGAATCCTTGCATGTATCCTTGCTTGTCTCCTCTCCTGAATCCTTGCATGTATCCTTGCTAGTCTCCTCGCTTGAATCCTTGCATGTATCCTTGCTAGTATCCTCTCTCGAATCCTTACTAATATCGTGTCTAGAATCCATGCTTGTCTTGACTCTGGTATCCTTGCCCCTCTCCTCTCTTCTATCTTTGCTTGTCTCCACTCTTGCATCCTTCCTTGTCTCCACTCTTGTATCCTTGCTTGTCTCCACTCTTGTATCCTTCCTAGTCTCCTATCTTGAATCCTTCTTAGTTCCCCTCTTCTGTCTGTCTGTCTTGTGTCCTTGCTCGTCTTTTCTTTTGCCCTCTTGCCCTTTCTTGTGTCCCTTCTGGTATCCTTGCTCTCACTTCCAGCCTTTTTAGTGTCCTCTCTTCTGTCTGTCTTGTCCTCCCTTGGTTCACTTCTTGCATCCTAGCTTGTGTCCTCTCTTCTCTTCTCCCTTGTGATTTCAGTTGCTCAGATATTTCCAATTTCTCGATGGTTTCCAAAATGTCCCTCTTTCTTCGTTTCAACTCAAGGTTCTTAGGTTCTTCCCACATTGTCTTCCTTTGCACAGAGACATTGTTTGGTGTTTCTTCTTGGTTGGGTGTCAGTTCTGGCTCTGGTGTCTTCTCGTGGCTGGCAAGAGAGAAGATGTATTTATCTATCAAGATTTAAGATTTGACCAATAATTGTGCCTAGTTTTCCATATTTTAACAATTTTGGTTAAGTTTATAATTTTATTTCCTGGTTGGACATGTGCAGTAGATACAATATAGGTAGAGGTAATTCCAGTTCTGTTACCTAGCAACCACAAGGGCCAAAACTCATCTACTTTACACAACAGTGACTATTTGACAAATAAAAATATGAATATACAACTTTATTTTGGTAAATTAATATGTCAGAAAAATGCTGTCTTTGTAGATTGTCTCTGCATTCTGGATGGCATTTTCTGTGCTTATGACATAGGTAGAGGTTTTACAACTTATCATACTTTTTCTCCACTTTTTCCACAAACTGCCACTTAACTGATGTTACTAATATAATTATGATACATATCACATGTACTATCCAACCAAACCAAGTGAAAATTAGATTAACTTTCATATACTTTAAACACTGGAACTGGAAGTTGTGTGTCCCACATGAATGCAAAAGGATGGACTGCTAATCTATCTATCTATCTATCTATCTATCTATCTATCTATCTATCTATCTATCTATCTATCTATCTATCTATCTATCTATCTATCTATCTATCTATCTATCTATCTATCTATCTATCTATCTATCTATCTATCTATCTATCTATCTATCTATCTATCTATGTAAAGGATAGTTACCAATAATCCTTAAGGGGCTTAAAATGTGGTAACCTCCATATAAACTTAGACTTACTTAGACAAACTTTATTGATCCACAAGGGAAATTATTTGGACACAGTAGCTCAAACATCACAATATAATATAATAACAAAGACTAAAAAAATAAATGGTAATAATAAATTCTAAATAAGTAGCAAAAAATATAGCAAGAGACAGGTGTCAAATAAGGCATAATTATATAAATAAATATATCTGTACAAAATAAAATAGAAAAATAAGTAATAAAATATAACATCACAGTTATATACAAGAGACAAGAAAGGCAGTGCAATGATATGATTGAAAGGACATAAGGTTATCTGTTACATAAGATTGACTTGTTGTACAGCTGTAGGGAGTATTATCTCCTCTGTCCCTCTATAGTCTGGTGCAGTGGGTGAGCAGGAGTGTCCATGATGGAGAGCAGTTTGTCCAGTGTCCTCCTGTCCCTCACTGTGACAAATGTCTCCAGCTCACAGTCGATCACATGTCCAGCTTTACGGATCAGTTTGTCAATCCGCCCAATGTCCCTCTTACTGGTGTCTTAAAGTGCAAACAAAAGTAACTTAAAAAGGTAGTGGTTTTCAGGAAAACCTCAGGAGCTACTGTACCCTGCTGCCACTCTCTCAGGCGCTCAGGGTGTGAATGATGAAATATGTGTAAGGCTCTAATAAAACAGTGCAAAATTCATATTTTTAGCTTATGAGAGATACAGTACAGCAATACAAATTGTTACACATCAGAATTACACATTAAGTTTAGCAGTTGCCATATAGTAAAGTGCAGCGTACCATATTTTAAAGCATTTGTAAAGCATTTTAAAGCATTTGTAAAGCAGACATTTTGTGCATAGTGGGTATAGTTATAATGTATGACACCTATGGATCATTATGTTATAATTTGCACATTTTAAATCGCAATTCATCTAAAATGAATCTGTTGACTTTTACGTTAGAAAACTATATGGTGATCCAAATATCTTATGTTCCACAGACACTATCCTATTTTTACTTTATTATTTTTATTATTATTATTATTATTATTATTATTATTATTACTACTATTATTATTATGTATTTATTTATTTATTTATTTATTTATTTATATATTTATATATTTATTTATTTTTTTGTTACCAGAAGTAAAAATAAAAAAGTAAAATAGCACCACACACTACCACGTGTCAGTTAAAATGCTTTTATTGTGCACATGTTCTTAGTTGTTCCCTCTCCAATGGCAGTAAATTTCCCAAAAGCATTCTTAAGTAAGCCATTGCACCAGTCTGTGCAGTCATGTGGGTATGCAGTTTTTGGGTAATACGGCTTGGATGATGTCTGTCTCTTCTGTCCCCTCTTTTGTCTCCTGTTCCTGCTGTTCTTAATGGTGTCCTTTGTAGATGCATGTTGCTGCATTCGTTGGTCTACTACCATCTGTCCTTGCTCATATCCTCTCTTGTGGCATATTTTGATTTCTTTCATGACTCTCCTTTTCTGCTCTAGCTTGTCTCCTGTTTTGCGTCCTTAATGTCATCCTCACTGGTTCTTGCGTCCCCTGCTGTGTCCTTTCAATTGTCTCCTCTGTCCTCTCTTGTGTGCCCTCTTTGATCCCATCTTGAATTCCGTTTTGCATCATCTCTGGAATTCCTATTGTAGGAACTGGTCTGAATATCCGGAACTTAACTCTTGTCCTCTCCTGTGTCCCTTCTGGCATCATTTTTGGCATTGTGTCTAGATTTCTCTCCTCCCTCTCCTCTAGCACGCTTTGCTGCATCACCTCCACAGCCTTTGCTCTGGTCCCATTTTGTCTCTCCTCTGGTGTCCTATCTTGAATTTTGTCCACTGGTCTAATTGATAGTCTAAATGTGGGCACTGATCTAAACTGTTGCATCCTATGCTGTATCATCTCCTCTTCTCTTACTCCTGTCTTCTCTTGTGTCGTATCTTGATTTCTATTTTGCCTCCAATTTGGTGTAAATGTTTGAATCCCAGTCAACCGCACTTGCCTTGGCTCCTCTGTCCTAGCTCTAGTCCTCCCTTGTGTCTCTTCTGGTACCCTCGCTGGCATGCTTTCTTGGTCTCTCTCTTGCCTCCTTTGCTGCATCCTTGGTTGTATTGTCTCCCCTGCTCTCACTCCTGTCCTCTCTTGTGTCTCCTCTGGGATCCTATCATGAATTCTGTCTGGCATCATCTCTGTTGTGACTGTTGGAATCCCAATGGTAGGCACTGGTCTAAGCCACTTCATCCTATACGGTGTCATATGCGCTTCCCTTACTCTTGGTCTCTCTTGTGTCTCTTCTGGAACCCTTGCAGGCATTGCATCTTGATATCTCTCTTCTCCCCTTTCTGGAATCCTTTCTTGTCTCCTTTCTTGTATACTTTGCTGTACCATCTGTCCCGTTGTTTCTTTTGTTCCTTCTGGCATCCTATCTTGATTTCTCTCTTGTCTCCTTTCTTCCTCCTCCTCTGGTACCCTGTGTGGTATCCTTTCTTGATTTCTATCTTGATCTCTAACTTCCCTTCTCTCTGGCGTCCTTGCTCGTCTTTCTTGCATCCTTTGCTGTACTGTCTCTTCTCTCCTTTCTTGTGTCTCCTCTGACGTCCTTGCCCTGTTTTGATTCCACACGTGCCTCCTTTCTTGCCTCCTGATCACTTCTCGTCTCCTCACTTCCTCCTCGTTTCTGTCTGGCATCTCCCATGGCGCCCTGAATCTTCCAAATCTGAATATCTGTTGTCTTTGTTCTTCCCTGGCTCGACGATTTCTTTCTCGCACCTCATCTGATGCCCAATCCTGTGTCCCGTCCAGCGGTCTCTCTTGCAGCCACGGTGGAACCTCTTGTGGCCTCACATGTGCAAAGATGGGGGATTGCTCAATCCATAGTAGTGCCCCTTCTCCTGCGCACCGTGCTGACCCCCGAAGAGACCTTGGAGGGGGTGTTTTTGGGCTCTGGCGTGGGATCTCCCCTCTCCTTATCTTCTCCTCAAGGATTTGCAGGTTCCTAATGACTTCCAGGGCCTTCTGCCTCATTCGCTCCAGCTTCTTTTGCTCCTCAGGCATCTTCTTCTCATTAGGCTCCTCTGAAGACATGGTAGATGGGTCTTGATGGTTGGTCTTGGTTGTCAAATTTGTTCACCAGTAAGTTTAAGTGTATTTGGTTTTAAGTAGCAGTTATGTTACCATGGTGGCAATAGTCCTCTTTCATTTTGAATGTAAATAGCTGTGTTTCAGTTGTCCCCTCTCAGACCTTCCAGCCATGTGTGTTTCAAGTTACTATGTTTCAGTTGTCAAGACAGAAAAGTATGTAGGCCTAAAGTTAAGGTGCACTGCGTACAATTTCTGATTAGAAAATATTGTGTAAGAGTTGGACATAGGCATATCATGACATCAAATTCTTGAGTTGCGATTACTGTGAGGAAAAACATAATGAAATGAAATAATAGGCTAGTCCTAATTTAATTTAATAATAATAATTATGATTGTATGTATATTTATCCTATATTAGCATTGTTTTTCCAGGTAATCATGCGCATTGCCTCATGCTTCACTTAATACTGAATACTTACAGATGACATTTTACATCAAGTGTAGCTCACTAAACCACCCTGGTTTGGTGCTGTGAGCCTCGTGACATTTTCTTGGCTAAAGCTTGGACAAAACACGATGGATGATTCTTTTGAAGATGTTGGATCACATATTAGTGCCTTTACGGTGACAGGTTTTACATAATTTTCATTTTTAGGAACTACTGTCATTGTTTATTTTTACTTCACTGATCCACAAGGGAAATTGTCCAAATAATTTCCCTTGTTTATTAATAAAGT
This sequence comes from Taenioides sp. WSHXM2023, assembly GCA_029959045.1. Classification (NCBI taxonomy): domain Eukaryota; kingdom Metazoa; phylum Chordata; class Actinopteri; order Gobiiformes; family Gobiidae; genus Taenioides; species Taenioides sp. WSHXM2023. The sequence goes on along the minus strand of CM057107.1, from coordinate 4,737,481 downwards.
TTGTCTAAGTCTAAGCTTATAATGGACATCGACTGGCTCCTGCCTTTCGTTTTAGTGACGAGTGACATACTATCTAAAATAAAACACCAAAAGTTTTACACACTCAACAGTGACTTTAAACGAGGCTCTGGTCTCACGTAATCGTGGTGATGGGTTAGTACCAGCTGACACCCTCTGGATTATTCATAATTTGTGATTTTTGCAGGCTAATGCTATAGCCAGGGGAAAAAATACAGGGGACTGGCTCTGGTGTTCCAGAATCTTCCCAAACTAGCTGAGTTGCTAAAGGGATGAGAGCATTAGCATTGAACATTGCATCTACTAATTATGTCTCTATGGAGGACGCCAACAGAGAGTTTGCGCAAACTTCTTTATTTCTCATCAATGCACTGTTCTTGTAGCCTTTATCAACAGTTTGTTTCATTTTCTCTGTGAATTACTTTGCTGTCATGGTAAAGCTAACAACAACTAGCATGCTATCAGCGCACTTCCTGTTTAGATGCAGACAGCAGAGTGTCTCATTTTCACCCTAAGAGCTGTATGACAATATGTAATGCAAAAATTAATACATGAATAAAAAGTGAGTACAGGCTCTTTATCTTTTAGTGAAATGAGTAGTTTAACCTGTCATATGAACTTTAAAACCACATTTTCAGCATCCTTCCTCTAGAACAGGCCAATGTCCACCTCATATATGTCCTATTACCTCCAGTAAAGAGCAGATGATGCCGTATATGACCGCATGTCCACATTATGGCCTTTTAGTGTCCCTCCTCCCTCCTCCTATCTTTCCATCTCTGAGCGCCCCCCTTCCCTCTATCTGGAGTGCACTGCGGGGTACTTAAAGCTATCTGCGGCTAATTCAAGATATGTGAAATTGAAGGGAGATATGCCATGAGCAGAGGAGGAGGAGACGGCAAGCATGGAGAGGTGGCGGACATCTTGGGAAGGGCTTTCAGATAGGGTAAATAGAAAGCACAAGGACGTAGCGTGAACCGGTGACTTTGAGGAGTGAGTCCTTGGAACACAGTTGGCGTTGCAGTGGCTGGCTAGTCCTGTTAGCTACTCCAGCCCTCGGGCAAAGCACTAGTTTAAAGGGCCAGTCGTGCACGCGCGATCTGGAGTCTGCTCAGATCTGAAAGGGCATAGAGGGGTGGGATGGGAGTGCATGGGAGGCTACATGGCAAAAAATAACTCTTCAATTATTATGTGTAGATTTGTATTGACCTGATGTTTCAACATATTTTTTTTATCAGGAAAAAAAAAATATTTTGCTTGAAAGTGAGTATTTTTTCTCCAATACCAGTCAAAAGTTATACTTTCAGATACTGTATTATGAATAGATACAGAACAGAAAGATTACTCACATGTCTAGTATAACAGCTATGTCAGATTGCAGTATTTTGCAATAAAAACACACACACTTTTATTTATTATTATAATTTATTTTTCTTCTTTATTTCCATTATTCTTTACACCAGGGGTGTCCAGATTATGGCCCGGGGGCAAAATGCAGCCCTCAGAACATTTTTTGTTTGCCCTCAGACTTACTGCTGAATTGGCCCAAACTACAAATACTAGTACTTCTTACTTCAAATATTGAAAAATTCTGCTATAATTTCATGTCAAACATTACAAACATTTTGATGTGATACAGAGGAAATATTGATGTTCGAAGCCTGATTGATGGTGCTGTGGCTTAGTCAAACTTACGTGAGATGCGACATTTTGAATGATTCTCTTTTCTGTAATCTGTGGCCCTTTGCTCTGTACAAGTTTCAATATGTGACCCTCAGTGAAAAAGGTTTGCACACCCCTGCTTTACCTTGTAGTAGATTTTCACTGAAGGCATCAACGCTATGAATGACTGATATGGAATGTAGTATAAACTCAAAGAAACTCAAAACTTTTTTTTTTTTTTAAGATTTTATAAGATTTTTATACGATTTTTTTCAACTGATTTGAACTTTGTATTTCTTGACCCTGATGCGGCACACCTGTGAAGTGAAAACCATTTCAGGAGACTTTTTCCAGAAGATCACTGAAAGAAGGGTTTACAACGTTGCCAACAAAACAAAAGGGTAGATACTTCGAGGATTTGAATTTAAAAAAAAAAACAAAAAAAAAAAAGGGTAAACATAAAGAAAAAAAAAAGAACGCTGAAAAAGAATGTGTGTCCATACTTTTGACTGCTCATGTATGTCAGTCCATAAATGTTTGGTAATTGTGTGTAATTGTGCGTCTTGCTGGTGGGCCTGGTGCAGTCTGGAGGAGCGGAGAATCCAAACATTGACACAGAGCAGATCCTTGTGCGAGTCTGGAGACGCAGCTCGCCCAGGGGGACCACCGCACGGAACCCGCTGCCAGAGACAAGCCACTCACGGCTAATCGCTCACATTAGCATTAGCACAGTAACACTTCAAAGGCTGAGGAGAGACGCACACAACTCGTAATTAGGTAAATGTGCGTTCAAATCTGTGAAAAAAACACAGACATAGAACAAAAAACACAGCAAAACAACATTCTTCTATTTGATACTGTTAGGTATTATTTTAGTACTATTTTATTTGTGCAGATTCAATCTAACATTCAATAAAATAAATTCAAAACCAGCCAACCATCTAGTGACAAGTTAAAAGGTCCTATATTATACAAAATTGACTCTTGTGAGCTTTAAGCCATGTTATAATGTTTTTTACCTGATGCTGATAGTGCTCTGAAGGGAGAGTGACTTAGCACCTAGAGCAAAGGTAGGGGAGCGTGTCAGAAACAAAGTGTAACTTATAAAACATATTCATTTGGTGAGTAACAAAACATGGTGATCTAAATATGTTATGTGTTAGCAGTTAATAGCCCATAAAATACCCCTGTTTAATATTAAAAAAAATAATAAATAAACAGCAATTAAAAAAAAAAAAAAAAAAAACTAAGAAAGAAAAAAAAAGTACAAACATTTAATTAAATTGTATTTGCTTACAGACTGGGTAATTTTTGTTGAACTATTTTTTAAACTTTAACTTTTAAAGGTCCTATATTACACAAAATTGACGTTAAGTTTTGTTTCATTCACACATTTCGTAATCCTTTATTATTGGTCTGTCTTCATTTCCAAAGCTCAAAATGCTCTGTTCCACCTTGTGATGTCATGTAGTGGTAATTTTCAAGTTAAAAGCTACCTTTTACCTTTTGTTCAGTAAAGATTGGCAATTCCAGGGCTGGAACAGAGTGTTTTCTGAACTCAGTCTAAATATGCAGAGTTTGTGTGTTAAACATTAGAATGAAACAAAACGTAACTCCAGGTGTGTTTGTGATGAGGAAACAACATTATAACATAGATCAGAAAATGGTGTAATATGGGCCCTTTAACTAAGTTGTAATTAGTGATTTTAGACTGTGGAATTCAATTGTATTCTCTGTTTCATTTCCACCTCCCGTCTGTACCTGTCACCGCACTAAACTAGTGCTTGGAATTATCTGTGGTGCAAAGAAAGTCAACATTTGTTTTTCTTCTTTTCTTTCACTCGACGTGCAAATGGAAGGGAGCCAGAGGTTGCGTCTCCTTTGTGTTTTCTAATTAATCCGTTCACTCACCGGCGAAGTAACGGCCTTTTTTGTCAACTTACGGAAGCGCGGGTCACAGCTAGCCAGCAGGTGCGTCCGTGCGCGTTTGGCTGCTTTGTGCGTCTCAAGGTGAAGCCATCTCCGACCTTATCTGCGCTTCCTTCAAGGTGCACGTTTGATTGGTCGATACGGCAGGCACACAAATGAACACGGGCGTGTAAAGTGGCGCAGATCTGATCTAACCCCGGCCGCTAACCTCATTTTCAGCTTGTCATCGCTAAAGGAAATGCTAATAAGTCGAGCTAATTATAAAAAAAGCTACGCGGAGTGAAGTGATGTTAAAGCAACTGCTGTCCCGGTAACCCCTCTCCACCTGACGACCCCAAGATGAAGGTATTAATTGTTATTATTTAGTTGAGTTAAGAAATGTTGACGTGACCTGCTTCAAAGTGTTAATTAATGGACAATAGTATGTAATATTAAGTTTGAAAGTAAGGGAAGTTAACTGCGCTACAACTAAAAGCTTTACAGTTCATTGTTCGTTCTCTCCACACTCGGTGGTGGTAAGCTACTAGTGTAGGCACAGCTGCCCTGAGGCAGACTGATGGAAGCAGGGCTGCCAATCTGCACCATCGGCCCCTCCGACCACCACCATCAGTCACGCACACAGCACTTTCATTCTAGGCAATGTGGGTGAAGGCCCGGCCCTGGTTAGCTTCTGAGATCCAACGGGATCAGGCTTTGACAAGACGGTATGGCCACACAAATGGACTCTTGTGAGCTTTAAATCATGTTAAAATGTTGTTAGCTCTTCCAAAACATACCTGGAGTTGTGTTTTGTTTCATTCATACATTTCAGTAACACTTTATTATTAGTTTGTCTACATCTCCAAAGCTCAAAATGCTCTGTTCCATCTTGTGATGTCATGAAGTGGTAGTTTTCAAGTTCAGCAGCTACATTTTACCTTTCGTTCCGTGGAGATTGGCAATTCCAGGGCTGAAATGATCCAAATGATACTTGTGAAAGTGTATCATGTTTAAAAGCACAATGGAGCACTTCCTGTATTTGTTTTCCATTTGAGAGAAGAACTCAGCCTTAAATATGCAGGATTTGTGTGTTAGATATAACAACTCCAGGTCTGTTTATGATGAGGAAGCAACATTATAACAGATCAGAAAATAGTGTAATATAGGCCCTTTAAAGAAGCACTGTGTAACTTTTATGTTTTGTCACCTTCTTGTCTTCACAGAGATGCTACAGGCCAAGATACAGGTCAGATCCATGCAGAAGTGACCCCGCTCACGGTTACAAGTGATTTTGAGCAATTAATAGAAAGTTGTTTTGAAATGGGAAATCCAAAATCGGAAAACTATCATCCAAGTTTGTGTTTGGGACCAGATATGTGTAGTCAGAAAGTAATTTTTGGGGACATTACACTGACTCCCATTCGTTTCCTGGAAACTGATCCTACAAAACCTGAAAAATACGCATCCTTACTGTGTGCAGGCTTGCATCTCCACAAACCTGACTCTTACTTGGCCTGGAGGAGGGCTTCCTTCTGCTTGTTTCCATGGAAATGTTGTTCTTATCGTGCTCAGTCTCTATTTAAAAGTAAGACAAGTTAACTGTACTACAACTAACCTGCAAAAAGAGCAACCAAGATAAGTTAACGGGCCTATAATAAGTTAAAAAGTATGTTTAATTTTACATTTTGTACCTTTTATCTATTTTAACCAATATCTGAACCATGTTGGTGATCTATACACAAAGGATATAGTAGAACATACATGGACCTGAATTTTTGTCTTCATAACAGTGGCAGGTCCCCATTATGTGAGTGTGTACAGATCATGGTCCTCACAATGTGGCAATTGCTTCGATCCTTGAACTGATTCGTTTGTTGTCCTGATGTGGACTTGGCTTGGTCCTGGTTTGGTCCAGGTCTAGTCCAGGTCTAATCCTAGTGTAGTTTGTAGAATGGAAACAGTTCTTGCTCCATGTGTGCCAGTGTACCTCCTCTTGCTCTGTTGGGCAGCAGAGGGAGTGACCTTGGTCCTGCCTGGGGGCCTCAGCAGATGGACAGAGAGCAGAGGGCCCTGGCACCAGACACAGCTCCTCCCTCTCTCCTTACTCTCTCTCTTTCTCCTTTCTCTCCATCTCCTATGCACCCCTCTCTTTCTCCTTTTTTTCGTTTCTTTATCCATTTATCTATAACTGAATCATAGCTGTCCCTTTTCTGTCTTTCTCTTCCTTGTCCCTTTCATTCTATCCTTTCTATCTCTCTTCTTTCTCACTCTCTCTCCTTTTTTCCTATCTCTGTATCGCTCCCTCTCTTCCTCCTTGGCAAATCGGAATGTGTTGTCATACCAGAATTTGACGTCATATTGAATCCAAATTTTTAAATATATATTGCAACTCTATTGGCAAAATCATGCATTCCTACTTTCTGTCTCTCTCCTACTGTCTCCCTTCTCCCATTCTCTCCTCTTTTTTCCCTCTTCATTCCTCCTCTCTCCCTCTCTCCACATCTTCATTTGAGACTCACACCATAGTAACATATCGCCTGTACAAAGACCTCATGAAACCGTGGATCTGACAGCTTGCGATCCATTTGTTTTTACGTTGTTTCCTCGCCACACCAGATGCACATCACGCCGAGAATAAGCGCCGGCGTTTGAAAACATTTTTAGTGACAGAAGACTTCATAAAAGGCCATTTGCGCTCACTAATTTGCAGTATTTACGTGGGACTATTTCTTGGGAGCTCGGGCGTAGCGTTACGGGGGTGCCAGATGCGTGTCGGCATATGTTTGACCAGATTGGGGCAGCGCGTTAAAACGTAGCGGCTAACGAGATGAGGGAAGGGGGGCGAGAGGGGTTTGGAGGGGTAAGGGTGCCAGGGAGGGACATTTGGGAAGCCGTCGCACTATCTGGAAGGAAGAGCTGCCTGCCCACCTGTCGACGCCGCTGCCAGCTGTAGCATACGCCAAACTTAGCCAGGCTTAAAGATCTTGTAATATGCTAAACAGACCTTTTGTAGTTTTTAATCATGTTGTAATATTGTATTGTGTGGTCAAAAACGTAGCTGGAGTTGTGTTTTGTTTTATACGCAAATGTTGCCGTTATCTATGTAGGCCTATATATGAACACTGATAGATACCATGAGGTTTTAAAAGTAAATTTCCCATTATTTTTTCTCATAGACATTCTAATATATTTTTTCACTAAATATCGTAGCTAGTTTTCCCTACTTTAACCAGTTTATAATTTTACTTCCTGGTTAAACATGGGCAGCACTTACTGGTTACATAAAGGTAATTCTAACAGTTACCTAGAAACCACACAGTGTTAACAAGGGCCACAATACACACAAGCACTTGTTGTGTGTGTTGTGTGTGTTTCAGTTGTCAGAACAAAGTGTTCTTGCATTTTGGATGAACTCTTTTGTGTTCATGTCATTAGAGGGATTCCTTTTTAGAACTCATTATAACTTGTAATTTTTAACTTTTTCTTTCAGCTTTTCATCGCAAACTGCCACCTGAGTATGACAAAACAAAATAAAAATTACGTCACATGTACCTCACCAAATCAAGTAATACCTAGTACACAAACATTCAAAGAGTATAGTAAAAAGAAATATGGCTTTTAATACTTGTCATGGGTGTGGGTGTTAACTTTTTTGTTATTTTTCTGAAAAAACTGAAAAAATCTTCACTGAAAAATCTTCACTTCTACATTCAGTTTAAATCCAGAAGTGTCTGGAATGGGACCACAGAGCGTAACAAACCTCTGTCCTAACTTGGGACGGTCCAACCACAGCCGCTCATTTGCACATCTCCTCTCCAAAATTCTCAAATCATTCTGAACAATAAATATAACTTCTTTTACTTGAGATAAATAAGCCCACTCGTCTTTGTCAAGTTTTGTCAAAGAGTGTGGTTCTGGCTGGACAGGTAAGAAAAAACATGCATCCTTTATTCTGAGCAGGCTTGTATGCTGTTGATACGTTGCAGGGACTGTTTATTACGCTGGAGGGTGTTCTGCATGTATCTCTATGGGAGGAATGTTCAGAAGTTACCATGGAGACACAATGCACACATTCACAAACACTGTCAAACAAGTTTTAAGATGGTCTGAAAACACAAGACAAAATACAAAATGGATTTAAACACAAAAACATTTTCAGGAGCCTGTGATACAAGCGTTCATGGTCCTGTTTAGGAGTTTAATTTTCGACAAAAATCTGAGAGTGACTAACGGAAAAACTGTTGACTATTGTGTGACTGTAATTTTATGTGTGAGAGACTTGTTTAAGAGCACAAATCAGCTCCAACTAAGTCAGTTCTTTCTGGTCAGATTGCATTAAAATAAACCTAAACAGAGAAGAGCCTTCAGTTAGCATTACACCCCCAGGACCGTTGATGAGCCGCAAAGTATCAACAGTCTTCCACAGCATGACTTAAACTTAAAACGTGTACACCTCCACGAAGAATGTTCTGGAGTACGGTTTTAACTTTGTATTTCCATGGAACTGTGCAGGTGACATACCCAGAGTAGCGTCGCGGGGATGACCTTTAGCTAATGTGTCTCTAATCTGCTGTTTGTCCTTAAGATCGGACGAATAAAAGCATGCGTACAGTGGATGCGCCTCCGCGTTTGAATAGGCTTTTCACCGTACGGCATCGGTGTCTTGTGAAAGATGATTGGAAAATATCGCCACAAGTTGAATGAAGCTCTCATAAAGCGACGCACTTAATTTCAATGACATCCGGCCGCCTGCTCCACGACATCCAATGCCATGTTTTGCTGCGTTTTCAATTATGATTAATGTGATTTTTTTTTTTTTTTTTTGCATCTTGGTTAAAGACACAAGGGTCGCAATCCAAGAGTTCTGAATGCGTTTTTTTTTTTTTGTGTCCAACTTTGGAGAACTTGGCCTTCTACGCAGAACAAAACCGAAATTAAACTAAACAGATTTAGGAAAAGTTCAAAACAATGTGAGTGATTAACAGTTCTTTTGTTTGTTTAATTAAAAATGGCAATTGTTGATTTTGTGTAGGGAAATTTAACATTCAAGATTTTATTCCACATATATATCTTTTCACAGTAGGATCACAAGTTGGTGCATGTCTTTAATATTATATGAAGCGGTATACTGGCAATGTGCGGTGATGTCAGTGCTTGGGGGTAGATAGCAAAGGTTGGTAGTTTGACCTCCGTTCACAACAGGGCAAGACACTAGTGCATGAACACATGTGTAAATGGTTGGATGCCTCCTCAGTGTATGTATGTATGTTTATAAGGCGCAACACTGCAGGTGAATAGGAAAAAAAACAAAAAAAATTAGATATATCTATTTGAAACTTCTGCTGTAGTTTACTCATATAAATGTAAGAACAAAATGTATTACATGTTTTTCATCGTGTAATGTTTGCCTATAAAACATGTTATTTGTAAAAACGGACAAAATTTACCATTTTTGGGACGTTTGAAACAGAAATATGAAAAGAGCCGGTTTAAATCTGTTGCTTCATTTTGTTTTATTTAAATTAGATACTACAAAATATACGCCCCCAGTGTGTGCGTACACTGGTGTGTGAATGTGTGTGTGAATGGGTGAGTGGTCCCTTGTTGTAAAGCGCTTTGAGTACCTTGAAGGTGGAAAAGCCATTTACACTTCACTCACCTCACTTACCCCCATCTCTGTATACTTTTACAAATATCATAAAAATCTGACTCTGGATCTTAAAATGTAAGGTTCAAAAATGTCACACGGACATTTTAATCGATAAAAACACATAAATGTAAGTCTGCTGTTTGTTACAGTGAAATGTCACTACGAAGAGGCGGGGCCTGTCATATCTGTAGTTTTAAACAATAAGTCCATGGACCTGTTTCTATTAAAACAGGTCCCTTTTCCCTTTTCGTTTTTGTGGTTTACAATGAACGAAATGTAAAATAATGACATTTTAAAATATGTCCATGAGCAGCAGCAGGGTCAGTAGGTCCTGAAAATTTCCTGAAAATCTCAACCTTTTTAAGTTATTCTCTTACTATCTTTGTTGCTACGTATTTAGAATTAGAATTTATTATTATCATTTATATTTTTTACTCTTTGTTGTTATATTATATTGTGATGTGTGAGCTACTGTGTCCAAGTCATTTCCCATGTGGATCAAAAAAGTTTGTCTAAGTCTAATGTTATAGTTTAATACTAAAACTTGCAAAAACAGCATAATACATTTTCTTTAAGCAGCCAAATGTTTGATGGGTTTCGTCTACAATGGAAAAAAATATAAACATACAAAAAATACAAGAATAAACACAAAATATATATGGACAATGAGATATTCTGGATCAACCACCCATGTACAGCCAGATCTCATCTCAAAATGTTCCAGTGACGTACACAGTTCTTTCTATTGAGTTTGCGATTGATAAAATGTTCGATGCAGACATTCAGATTTTGGCTTCGTAACTTTTAAGAACCCCCATATGACCCTGTAGACTGAATTTTTTTGAATAATGTAAGCAAAGAGCAGGGGGCGGGGACAGGTGGTATGCAAAAACACACTTTCTGAACACTCAACCCTCAAGAACACAATGCAGAATCCTCAAACAGCAAACAACTGAAACACCACTTTGCGAAAGTTAATAACGAAATCTCAGGAAAGTCGATTTTACATAATACTCGAGGACTTTCTTCCTTTTCATAACCTTGATCACTATTGTATTATGCATTAGCCTTATTAGCATGCGCCCCATTAGCTTACCGTTTAGCTTTGAAACTATTGAGTGGCTGCTTTCCGTTATTTTTAAGAAACCCTGACGATGAGAGCCCTGAACTGGCCGAACGCAGAGACCTTGTACCCGGCATACATTGGCGGCCATTATGCACAGAAGAAAAAACAAAAAAACATGCAAATATCTAAGGCATTAAAAGGCCATTTATCGTATTATGGGAGCGGGAGGAGGAGGATAGGAAGGCAGGCGCACACACACACACGCGGAGACGTAAACAATGTGGGGACGAAGGGGAAAGAGGGGGATGAGGGGAGGTGGGGAGGAGAGAAAGAGGAGGGGGTATGTGTGGCAGAGATGTCTTCCAGATGAATAGGCGGTAATGAGCGCGTAGCGGAAGTGATTTTTGTCCACCTCCTCTCCTCTTCTCATCCTCCCCCTCTTCCGTCTCTCCTTCTCGTTTCGTTCCCTCACCCGCTCTCTCTCTGTCTCTGCTCTAATCTCTCTTCCTCCTCCTCCTCCTCTCCCTGTCCTGTCCCGTCGCTTTCCTCCACTCCTTCTCCTTCTTCACTCCCCTCTATCTCGCCTTCTCTTCTCTTCCTCTCCTTCTTTACTCTCTTTCTCCTTTGTATCAATTCTCTCTCTCCTCCTCCCCTCCTCTCGCTCTCTCTCATCCTTATTCCCCTCCCACCCCATCTTTCCTCCTCCTCTCCCTTTTTTCAATTTCTCTGTCTCCCATCTTCTCCCCTCCCCTTTATGCCTCCTCACCTCCTCTCGGTCTCCTCCTCCCCCTTCTCTCCCTCTCATCCTCCCCTCCCTCCTGCTCTCTCTCTCTCTCTCCTTTTCTCCTCTCTTCCTCCCTCCTCCTCCTGTCCTCCTCTCTGTCTCAGGGATCAGGTGTATAGCACATGTCAGGCAGCAGCTCCCATAGAGTCCCAATCTCCACTGACCTTATATTCTCATTTTTACAACAACAGTAACACACACAACTGACTTTTTAAACCCTTGAACAAAGTTATAATGTTGTTTTCCTATATATTATGATATTTTCTATCTATCTATAATGTTTTTTCCTCATTTCCATATGTTTAACACATAAACCCTGCATATTTAGGCTCAGTTCTTCTCTCAAACACAAAACACTCTGTTCTTCCTTCTGTCCATACACCTTCACTAGGATCATGTCCTGGAGTTGCCCAATCTCTACTGAACTAAAGGTAAAAAGTAGCTGTTATCTCAAAAACTACCACTTCATGACATCACAAGGTGGAACAGAGCATTTTGAGTTTTGGAGATACAGACAGACAAATAATGTACAGACAAAACACAACTCTGATTATGTTTCTGATGAGGAAACAACATTTTTGTGTAATATAGGACCTTTAGCAAACATACTTGGTCCCATGAGGTTGATTTGGTCTACCGTTAATTTATGTTAATAGATTCTTTTTTCCGACTAAAGTTGAGTTTGTTTTTATACCTGACAGTTTGGACTCTTCACTCGTGGTCTTCCTCAGTGTGGTCACCTGATGTTGCTGTGACTTGTCTGCTGAGCTCATTTACAGTTTTTGGCGCTGTCTTCCTACCAGTGGATGCAGGACCACAGCGCCATCTGCAGTCTCACTTCTTAAGGAGAGTATCAGGTGTGAGAGAGTAAAAAGGCCCCCTTGTCCCGGTTTAAAGTCCCGTAGGCATGTTTCAGTATTTCAGTTGTTTCCTTAATCCAGCGACAATGTTTCTTGTCTTCTGTTCTGGTCAAGAGAACCATATTATGGACTGGGACAGAGCAAGCATCATTTAGAGAATTATAAAACATAAAATCAAAAATATGTTGTTTTTTCGGCGAATATAGTATTTTCAAAACAGTAAAAGGTAATGTCATTTTAAGATTAGGCCCTTGTTAACATTATGGTCACTAGGTAACAGTTATGGCATTACCTCTATGTAAATCATATTTGCTGCCAGTAATAATAAATAATAATGCATTAGTCTTATATGGCGCTTTTCCAGACGTTCAAATTCGCTTTACAATTTGGTGGTAAAATACTATTGTAGCCACAGCTGCCCTGGGGTAGACTGATGGAAGTGAGGCTGCCAATCTGCACCATCGGTCTCACACACACACACACACACACACACACACACACACACACCACTTTCATACTAGGCATTATGGGTGAAGTGTCTTGCCTAAGGACACAAGGACAGTTTTTGCCCCTGGCGCCCCACTGTGGCACCTGATTTTCCCAGCAGTCTCCCATCCAAGTACTGACCAGGCCCAGCTCTGCTTATTCTCTGAGATCTGACGAGATCAGGCTTTGACAAGGAGGTCTGGCCACAACCAGGAAGTAAAATGATGACATGTTAGAAAAAATCTTAATCATAATGACGCTAATTATTTTTGTTTGCATGAAATGTGTAGTCTACCCACTCATAATGCACTTTAAAGTAAAAGCAACAAAATAAAACATATTTTCAGACAATTTCATCTGGCTCTGACCTGTATTTGCGTCATGCTATTCTCATCTCCTAGCATTACCAAACACCTGCTGCACCTTGCTCTCCATCCAGGTGCTCTCCCTTTTCTCCCGCGCTCCGATCAGGCGGCGGGCAGCGGAGGGGCACGCACACCTGGCCCGCAGCCCCCCACCAAGGCCACGCGCGCCAGCACACAGGCCCCTCGTGCTCACATACACCACAGACAAAAACAGCAAGCGGTGTTCATCTGCCCCGGTATTCACTCCAGAGCCTCTCAACAATGACAGCCCCAAAGCAATCACAGAATAGGTCACTAGACTGAGGCATAAAAGAGCGCGTTTAGGAGCAGAAAATACACCCAACTTTGACTATTTCTGCATTTATGATTCCTATAAAATATATTTCTGTATTTTTTCTCTTCAAAACTGGTAACACTTTATAATAACTACACTCAAATTAGCTGTATGATGATTTTGTTTAAGAATGATTCAGGCTTTTTAACCAGCTCTCTTCCTCTCATCTGCAGAAGAACTGACTAACATTGTTACCTCTAACCATAATAATTAAAGTCATAGTATGTAACTTTTTTGCCAAAAACAAACTAAAATAAACGCAAAGCTTTTTATAGCACTGAAAAACATTTTTTTTTTTTTTTTAAATGTGTTCTTACCATGAGCAGGCTTGCATCTCCACAAACCTGACTCTTATTTGGTCTGGAGAAGGGCTGCTCCTTCTTGTCTCCATGGAAATCTTGTTCCTTTTGCCATAATATTCCACAGTATGGCATAAAATGTATCTGAAGTATGGTTTTAACTTTCTATTTTATTATACTATTTTTTGATCTATGTTTCATAATCAAAAACAGACCTGGAGCTGTGTTTTGTTTCATTCACACGTGTTTAACACACAAACCCTTTTTTCTCTCCACCTTGTGATGTCATGTGGTGATACAGGAAGTGCTCCACTGTGTTTTGAAACTCCATACACCTTTACTAGAATCATTTGGTTAATGCCAGTCCTGCAATTGCCAAATTCTATTGAAAAAAAAAGGTAGACATTAACTTGAACTTGACATTACTGCTTCATGACAGAGCTTTTTGTAGACAGACTAATAATAAAAGGTTACTCAGACATGTGTGTATGAAACAAAACACAACTCCTGCTGTGATTTTGATGAGGTAACAACATTAAAACATGGCTAAAGAGTAAATTTTGTGTATATAGGACCATTACTAAACTGGAACTAAATGAAGACTTTAACAGGAGTAAACCAGATCCACCATCAGGACCTCAGATCATCAGGATTTCAATATTCAGATAACACTTTAGATTGTGTAATTATATTTGTAAGTACTTGTGCATGTACTGTTGACATTTCAAAGCTTTATGTAAAAAGTGTTCAAGAAGTAACATTACTGTATTAAAGGTGTTATAACAGTAATAAAAGTGTACACTGTTCCAAGTTCATATACATACCTCGTACATTAAGTGTGTATTTGTACAATAATATCTTTTGTTTATTCTCAGTGTGCTTATTTGGTAGAAAAAGTAGAATTTCTGCAAAGTTAAGTAGTTGTATGTAAAATGTGCGGCGCCCATGTGTTTGTGTTCGGGGGTAGGTCCAGGGGGGCAGGCTCTTGAAGGAGTGAAGGGGTAATGAGGGGTGAAATGTGTGTGTGTGTGTGTGTGTGTGTGTGTGTGTGTGTGTGTGTGTGTGTGTGTGAGGGGGAGGAGGAGGGGCAGATTGTGTTTACACTACACATGGACACTCACAGATGCACTGACAGCTACAAGGAGTCATTTAGCAGCCCTCGTATGTACACAGAGGAGAAGCTATTTATTTCTTTAGGTTTTCATTATTTATAAGAAATTATATCATGGCGTTCATTTATTTAAAGCCACAGTAGAGGCTTCGATCATCACTGTTAGGGAAAATAAGTGTTGTCCTCGCAAATCCTAGAGTTGTACAGAGACTCTGGATGTCTGCAGCAGGAGAACGTTATTTACCATCAGTCTGGGACCTGGTGAACTTGAATACTCAACACTGAGCGTTAGTATTGGCTATTCAAGCCTGACTCTGCTTCCACACAAACAGGTTTAATAGGAGCTGTGACGGAGTAGCCCCGTCAAAGCCCGCGCTAACCTAAGTAGCCCAAACACGCCCGCGCTCGCCACTTACCTGGTTTCTTTCATTCTGCTCCATTTCTCGCTCTGTGTCCCGCTCCCCGTCCGCCCGCTCCATTCTCCACTATATTTACCGTCCGTTCACCACCACAGTTGTCTCGGGTGCACACGATTCCACTGTTAAACCGTCCATGTCCATAATCCTGTTTTCCAACGAACTTCAAACCAGTATCCATCTCCCGTTCGCAAGCAGCACTGTCAAACCGAGTGCCTCACGCACTTCCTATTTCAGTCGTCATGCCCGGGACATTGGCGTTTGACGTCATCGAAAAATATAATTTCCTGCAGTAAATTAGCCATATTATTCTTCCTGGTTCTGCTACAGGCACATAGACATGGCCACGTTGCACAATGTATTTTCGAGTATTTGTCTATATTTTTGTTATTACTGTTAATTCGGGTTTTAGTGTTGAAAACCAGTATTTTTGTGTTAATTGGCTTGGGGAAGGAGCCTTGGTGGATAAAAGGGGGCCACTCTCCCTCCCTCAGTCAGTCTGGACCAGGAGTTGTACATGGAAGCACTCTTCAAACTGTTTTTTAGGGATTAAATAATCAAAAACAGCCTTCTGACTACGCCATCGTCATTACACAGGAGTAGAACCCCGTCACAGGAGCTAAGAAGGATACCCTGGAGACACGCTGGCCGAGATAAAATGTAAAGACCCCCTTCTGTGAGACGAGACAAATTCTGTAATAGTTGCATGATGCCAGAGCTAACCACAGAGAAATGTCAATAATGAACTGATAATAATGGTAATAATGATAATGAGGTGTCCTTGCTAAGACTATGCAGGGGATGCAACTTTCCACAACAATCACCATGTTAAATTTAATGGCTTTGAAAATGTTATATTTGCCGATAGATACATATTAATTTCACTTCCGTTTTTGGCGCTCAAGAGTCTTGCTGCCCATGCTAAGTCACTCCCCCTTCAGAGCGCTAGCACAACACAGTCGGCGTGCATCCCGCTAATGAAACTACCGCACATCGCATCAGGTTTGTCAAGTTGCTGTGTACAGTTTTTTATCATGTTTTTGTATGTTTATGGAGAATTGCTGTGTGGAAACATGGCTGACGTAGGCATAGGGTCTGGGAGATATCGTTAATTATTCAAACATGCATGGATGACATCTAACACCTCTTCAGGCATGTTTTTTTAATAATTGAACAACATTATGAAATTTTGCATAATACCCCCTCTTAATCATAGTCACAACTTTCCTCATCTTTACCTATTTAAACCAATATGTGAACTTTATGTAACTTTTTGGTTAGGAGTCCGTCACCTGCTTGTTTCTACGGATATGTCACTGCTTCGCTTGGAATGTTCCACAGTATGACATTAAACAGCTCTGCCTTACATTTATTTAATTACAGGTGGTTTGATAGCTCCAAAATCCTTGGAAGACCAGGCATTCTGACTGAGCGGGGTCGCCTCTCCACCGATCTGACCTGTAACTTGGTCTCGTTTGGTCTAGATGGAGATTAAAAGGTTTAACACCATACTGTGAAACATTCCAGACAAATATAAGACCCTCCGCCAGAAAAGTTACACAATGCACCTTTAAATCACGTTGTTGATTCCCATAAAGGAAGCAGGTCCCCATGACGTGAGCGTGTGCGCAGATTTTAGTCCCCACAACGCATAGACAGGTGTGTTAAGTGTGCAAGTGTGTGGGATTATGAGCCACTGTGCGCTCCGATAAAGAAGACATGTTTGAGCTGGGTATCTGTGCACTATACTGTGTGATCAGACCACTGCCTCTGGGAAGGAGGGAGGGGAGAGAGGAGAGAGATGGAGAGAGGGAGAAAAGAGAAAACGGAGAAATAGTAAAATGGAGAGTGGGAGGAGAGAAGGATTTAGATCGAGAGATGCAAAGTGGATGATTGTAAATGGTAAATAGTCACATTTTTCTATAGCTCTTTTTTACCTTCAAGGCACTCAAAGCCCTTTACATCTAGGAACCACTTACCCATTCACACACTAGTGTACGCAGGGGCGAGGTGTCTTGCCCGAGGACACACCAACAGCATTCGTCTGTGGGAGCCGGAATCGCAAAAACACCAACCAGTGGATCTGACCGCTCCGCCAACGATGTTTACGTCAAGAGCGGGATTCGAACCGGCAAACTTCGGATCAGAGGACAAACACTACCAACTGAGCTACTGTGTTTTTTGTTGTTGTTGTTGTTGTGTTTTTTGTTTTTTGTTTTTTAATTCAAGAAACTAGTGCCATAGAAGTTTCAAAAGTTTGGTTGTTATTTTAAGTTTTGTTTCTCAATGCACGGTGATTCGTATTTTACTACAAACTCTCGCATGTTTTAATTCATTTTATGTATTTTTTCATCAACCAAAGCCTACTCTATCCAATATAAGACGCACAAATTACAAGTATTCAAATATTTGGTATCACTTAAAAGGCTTAGACCAGATTTTTCCATGTTTTTGTCTTGCCCCAATACAGATATATTGTATAAGCAGCTCTTGAGGTCAAAATAAGTCTGTGCTTTCTACTGTCTGCATCTAATTATGAAGCATTTTGTCCTCCGATAATCAGGAAGTGCACATTAGCATCTTAGTTGTCGTGAAAGCAATCAACAGCTAGCACGCTAACTCGCAAAGTGATGGCAAAAACTCCTCAGCGGTCTCTGAGAGTTGTGAAAAGCGCTTATCAACTCATCATGGTGAATAATTAGGATGTTCAGAATGCATAAGGTGTCTCCATGGAGATGTTATTTCTTTGGCTAGAATGTCCCACAGTAGGGTATTAAACATATTTCCATTGCGTTTGTTCAATTACAGGTGTTTTATAGCTCAAAAATACCTTAAAAAACTTGAGTTCTTACCATGTGCAGGCTTGCTTCTCCATAGATCTGACCATTAACCTGTCTCCATTGTGATTACCAAGTTTATTTCCATACTGTGGAACAATTAAAATAAAACAGTAATATCTTTATGGAGGCGAGCCAGAAAATTGATTAAGTAGTGTCATCACAATAGTAAAAATTTCAAACTTGATATCAGTACTAAGGAATAGACTCAAAACTCAATACCGATTCTGATACCACGATAATAGTCAAAACTACACTTTATTTAGAGTAGAATGTGATTTTCAACATTAAATCATAGTACTTTTTTTATATTACCATGTGGCCTTATATGTTATTAGGTTCTTTTTTCAGACCAAGAGTTTGTTTTGTTCTGATCCAGCTCAAGATCATTCTAAAGACATTCAGGGAAGGTTCGTTTCTGTCCTGTGAACGTAGCCTTTTTAGTATGGATACTTGCTCAAATGAGTATCTAGTTTCAATACTTGTTTTTAGTTGTGATTTCCGATACTTAGTTAGAAGTGAGGGTATTAATTAATGCATGAATCATTCTTAAAAAACGAACAAGTATGTCTTTCTTCATGCTTTATCAAGGCTGAACCAGTGCCGTTATGAAAGTGTTCCAAAAAAACTTTCTACAAAAAAATCACATTGGATTTTGTTCACAATACCGTCCTCGTTTGTCATCCGCCTTTGACGTACTCTCGCTTTGTGACCAAGAATCTCCACGGTTGCGAGACACCGGACCGTTGCCTTGGCGGGGGTCTCTCCTCTATTTAGCCGTTTCTCCTTTGTTATTCCGTTTCTACTTTATTATTTTGCATTTCCACGTTCGGCGGGAGAGGCACAGGTGGAGGAGGGGTCAGGAGCGAGGGATGAGGAGAGAGAGGAGGAAGAGGAGAAAGAGGAGGGGTCTGTATTTGTGTTTGGGATGAGTGCACGGTCCATTGTATAATCAGCACTCGGTAAAGCACACAGATTAGCAGGTCAGCCATACTCAGCCAGTCAACTCCAAAAACAGCTGCTCAGACCACTCACCCGTGCGTTGAAAACACCACTCACAGATATCCGAACGTGGAGATGCACGACTTACTTAACCATTTTTATTTATATCAACATAATTTTGTAGTAAATTCCTTTTTTTTTTTTTTTTTTTTTGCGTAACCCAATAAACTTTTTAAAATATCTCCATGCTTAACAAATGAGCCTAAATACACATTTGCATACAATTCTTCTTTTAATAATTAGCTTGAATCAAATAAAAAAAACACTTTTTTTTTTTAACATTAATTTTGTACCAACTGTAATAGATGTAATGTCATAAGTTACATCTACTCAGTTATTTTTTCGCATAACCCAATAAGCTTTTCAAATTTCTATGTGCTTAAAAAATAGCCTAAATACTTATCATTACTGTTGGCTAGCTTGATTAGACATGCTAATTGTAATATAGTTAATAATAATAATATACACAGTTTTGTTAGATCATCTTAAAATCCAATTAGTTGCTTTGATTGACGTAAAATAAATCATGAAATCATCTTTTTAAACGCTCATCTTGGTTTGTTTAGATGTGCTAACTACAATATAGATGTAAGTTACATCTACATTTATTTATACCAACACAATTTTGTATAACCCAACAAGGTTTACACTTAAAAAGACTTAAAAAAATAGCCTAGATACATATTATTGCTTTTACATTACATTACATTAATTTATACCAACACAGTTTTGTATAATCTTTTTTTTTTTTTTTTTTTTTTTTTTTTTTAATAACCCAACAGGCTTTTTTGCTTTTGATATACATAAAATAATTAAATAAATAGCATGCATTTTCAACACTGTTCTCGGTTTGTTTAGACGTGCTAACCGTAATATAGCTGTAACGTGCGATAAGTTACAGCTACTCAATTACATGGATTTATACCAACACAATTTTGTATAGTCAATTCAATATTTTTTTAAATCTTTAAAATCTTTAAAAATAATCTGTACGCTTAAAAAAATGTGCCTAAAAACATTCATTATTGTGTTATTCTGGCTATGTATGCTAACTGTAATATAGATGTTCTATCTACTCAGTCACATCTGTTATAACACAATTTTGTATAGTCAGTTCAATTCATATTTTGTATAGTGCAATCAATTTTATTTCTACATGCTAAAAATGTTGATCCTAAATAAATATCAAATTTCAAGATATAACACGTGATAAGTTACGTCTCATTTCACATTTTTATACAGCACTTTTCTACCGTAAAGAACTACACACACATTCACAGACAATGGATGTGAGGGGGGGTGAAGTGTCTTGCCCAAGGACACAACGACAGTATGGGAGCTGGAATCGCACCGCCAACCTGTGGGTCTGTGGATCTGACCGTTCAACCGATGACGTTTACGACGAGAGCGGGTTTTGGACGTCCAACTTTCGGATCAGAGGACAAAGCTACTGCCGCCCCCACAGTTTTGTATAGTTTACATCACACAATTTTGTATAGTCAGATTAAAGCGTTTTTGTATATCCCAATCAGGTTTTTGAATCTTTACGCTTCAAACCCTGACCCTAAATATATATTGTCACTATTAATGCTAAGTGTAATATAAATTTAACATGGGATAAATGACTCTACTTATTCTGTTATACGACAACATTTTGTTAAGTAAATTTTAAGTCAATTTTATATAGCGCAATCCAATTTCTACACACACAAATGAAAAGTTGATAAAAAATTAATACAAAAGATAAAGATTTATCATGGGGTACGTAACATCTTCTTCTCATTTGCCTCTTTTATACCGACACAATTTTCCGATATATGTTTTGTATAGCGTAATCCACTTTATTTCTATTGACTCAGAAACAAATGTTGACCTTTTATATAGGAAAATTTTAAATAGCTTATATTAAATGTTTATATCTAAATTACTTTGGGGAAAAACAGAATAACATAAGATAAGATAAGATAAGATAAGATAAGATAAGATAAGATAAGATAAGATAAGATAATCCTTTATTTGTCCCACAATGGGGAAATTGCAGTGTCACAACGCAAGTTACAGAAACAGTAGGAAAATAAGAGCATCAAATCAAGATAAATAATAATAAGTATTTACAATCAACTAAAAAACACAACACTGTAAGCTAAGCTAAAAAGGCACAGGAACATTGCACAATAAGTTATATCTATATACAATTACATCTGTTGTCACTTCAGTTTGAATTGATTCAGCAAATGAAATCATATAGAACAATTCAACTTAATACAATAGTACATCACCATGTTATTGCAAAATTACCTGGATGAATGAGGGATTACACAAACACCAAAAATACCAATATATGAACATTGCTTTAAAATAAATATATTAAATTATGTTTTATTAACATTTTACATTAATTGCTTTGAATCAACTTAAAATAATTACATAATAAAAAAGGGTGAGTTTTTTGGAGTGTAGCTTGAAAATCATGTTGTGAATAAGACTTTGAACTGTATTAAGCAAAATATATGATTTTACAAGTTACTTTTATATTATTATTATTATTATTATTATTATTATTAAAATTGTTTCATTTCCATATATCCTTCATCATTTCATCATTTGCTCTTTAACAATTCAGCTACTTCCTCTTTGGCAATCACAAGTCTGTAGTCATTACTCCAAAAACTACAAACTACTCTTACTTTTTGCATCACTACTTTGTACTCGAGTATATTTTGGCTACTCTTTCCGCTTCTGTTATTTAGCGTTTTGTCTATTGCTGAAAATAAGGTCAAAGCAAAAAAAAGAAAAATAAGCTGTTAAAAGCATTATGTCTCGAAAGCTGAAATGAGAGGTGAGTCTGCCCCCACCTACTGGCCACAAACAGTAACAAAACCTGGCAATATTTAGAACAAAATGAAAAGTAACAAGCTTCATAACAAATGCATATAGTCGAAGAAGTGGCGTGACATGTTGGTCACCAGCTCATTTTTCAGATTGTGAAATAAAGCTGTTTAGTTGTATCGTCTGCCATTTTGAGGACTCGAGTCAAAAGTGAAATTTAGAACAAGGCTGCTTTGTTTATGTAAAATGAAAACTTATGATGATTCCTACACAAAATCTAACACATTTCAGAGTTATTGACAATTAAATGAAATAAAATGTTATATCTTGGTATATATTTGTCAGTGCAAAAAAGGTGTAAGAATCTGAAGAATGTGAAAACTGCATAAAAAGATGTCAAAATAAGAAAGCGATTGTATTTATAATAATTGAGCAATGACTTATTTTACTGAAAATTTCGCTCTCAAAATTCCAAATTTGAACATTTTTTGAATCCCTTGCAGATGTTAATTTCTATACTGAAGATGCGTAAAAAATTGAAACTGGAAATAAAGACAAGCTTATTGTGCCTATAATTCACTTTCACTTTTGACCCTCCAAGTCCCGCCTCCCGTTGCTCCCCGCGCTCCCCCTTCAGAGCGCTATCAACTTATTGAAACTACTACACATCGCATCAAGTTTCTCAAGTTTCTCCGTTTATGGAGAACTGTCGTGTGAGAGCATGGCTGACGTAGACTTGTGTACAGAATCTTACAGCTAAACATAAGGAGGGTTCGTATAGGCCTGGGAGAGATCACTAAATTACTCAAACATGCACGGATGACATTTACAACCTCTTCAGGCATGTTTTTGATGAGGGAACCAAGTTATAACATGGTAGAAAGCTAAACTGATTTTGCATAATACTCCCCCTCTTTAATTACATAATATTACAACCATAAAATGTGTGTAGCAGGCTAGGCTAATCTGGATTAACACCCAAAAATTGATCAGATATTTTCAGCAATATTCCAGTCATATTTAACCATTGTGTAACCCTCAAAGCAACCTCAGCCTCCTGTCGCTCCCTCCTAGAGTCGGATTCTAGTCTTCTGGTCACTAGCCCATATTACCACTTATTACCATTTTATTACCGTGTCCCATAATATTCATACTATATCCTGTGACACAGGTGTTACATAATTTATGGCGAGCTAGCCAGGAGGGTGGTACAGACAGAGCTGAATATATATGTGTATATATTTATTGACATTGTGTTGCACATATATTGATTGACATTGTGTTGCAAACATGGACATTTTGGCAAAACATGGCACAAAGATTCCTAATTCGGTTGTGGTCAAATACACTGCAAATCAGGTAACGGATGAGGAAGTTGTTGAGTTTTTGAGCCAGTATGGTAAACCATCAAAAGTTGAAATTATTACCGAACCAGATTGCAATTTTGATGAAATGATTATCGTAGAGTTTGATTCGGGAAACGCATTAGTCGAGTTGCGGAAAATTTTACCATACACTTACATCTGTCACAGTGAAAAAGTTACATATGATATTTGTGAACTCTCAAGCATGTGTTCAGAGCTTGAAGGCAAACTCAAGACACAAAATTACTTGAGTGATTTGAAAAATTTGGCCAAACTTACAGGACAGGACTATGCGGAGGTCCTCAAGGGTGTCATGTCTCTGCTGGGCCAGTCCATCACTGAGCTCAGCCAAACACCACCAGTGAAGACCCTGCCCGAAGCCAGTGACAGTGTGATGTCATCACCACCTGGGGCCAAACCTCCAGTCCAGTTCACTGCTGCCACCTACAGTCTATCCGGTGCAACAGCCCCTGCACATGATGAAAAGGAGGAGTTTCCACAGCCCCAAGCCCAACCAGATCCCACTGCTCAACATCGATTCACGCCAAGACCCTCACTTCCAGCTATGTCTCTCCCTGACCTGAATCCACCTGGGGTCCAACGGTACGTTGTTGAGCATATTGTAAGAAGTGATGACAGTGCCACTCACCTGTCTACTCAGAGACTCCGATCGTTTTCTGGCCGCTTCCCAAGACCTCAACATGAAACAGACTTTGAAACTTGGCGCTCTAGTGTTGACCTACTGCTACAAGATGGGGCAGTTTCTGATCTACAACGCTCAAGAAAAATAGTTGAAAGCCTTCTTCCGCCAGCAGCAGACATGGTGAAACATCTAAAGCCAGAAACGCCACCGAAAACCTACCTCCAGATTCTCGACTCTGCCTACGGGACCGTTCAAGATGGTGAGGAACTGTATGCAAAGTTTATGGAAATGTTCCAAGATGCTGGTGAGAAGCCTTCTGCGTACTTGCAACGCCTGCAAGTTGCACTCAACTTGGCGTTGAAGAGGGGGGGGGTCTCAGCCACAGATTTAGATCGTCATCTACTCACTCAGTTCTGTCGCGGTTGTTGGGACAATACACTCATATCAGAACTCCAATTAAAGCAACGCAAGCCCCGCCCACCATCCTTTGCTGACTTCCTGCTGCTACTCCGAACTGAAGAAGATAGACAGGCTGCTAAGGCTCAGCGTATGAAGCAACACCTCGGCTCAAAAGCCAAAGCTGGGTCGCATGCCCAATACGCCTACACCACTTCTGAAGAATCAAAAGTTGATGCACTTACTACCATCACACAGCAGCTTGCTCAACAGCTAGCAGATATACAGAAGCAGTTGGCGTCCCTCACTGCTGCTCAGTCTGGTCAGAAGCCGCTTCCTCCATCCAAGTCCACTCACGTTGACAAACTCAGTGAAAGCCTGAAATCCAGCAAACAGACTCGTTCCTCCCACAAACCTTCAATTGCAGGTCCAAAGCCAGGCTATTGCTATAATTGTGGGGAAGATGGACATATAAAGCCTAACTGTGACCCTGCACTTGTAACCATGAAAAAGAAACAGTTTATGGAGAAACAGAAGAAGTGGCAGCGATCCAACCCTCACCACGGCTCGTCTTTAAACTAGCGCGAGTTCCTGTTGAGGGACAAACGGGAACTGCTGAGGACCCACACCGTCCCACAAAGCAGCCTGCAGTGAAATGTAACAGCAAGTCACATGTCATTTCACCAAAGACCCGCCGTCTGCCCAGAGGCTTAATTGGATCCAGATGCACAGGCCAGATAAACATTGCCGGTCAAGATTTTCAGTGCTTGCTGGACACTGGATCACAAGTAACCACCATACCCATTTCTATCTACAACCAACATTTCTCCCATCAACCTGTAAAGCCACTGAGTGAGTTGTTGCAAGTAGAAGGAGCCGCCGGACAAGAAGTCCCATACTTGGGGTATATTGAAATGACAATCACCTTCCCTAAAGAGTTCATTGGTGCGGACTTGGATGTATGCACCCTGGCGCTGGTGGTCCCAGACGTTAGACCAGGATTCTATTCCCCAGTCCTAATTGGGATGAACACCCTGGAGCCATTATATGAACAGTGTCTGGAGAGCGACTGTGCCAGCTATCAACCAGCTCAGCACGGCTACCGGGCAGTTCTCCAGCTACTCCAGCTGCGGCACCAGCAGACCCAAAGCGCAAGTGATGGGGTTGTGCGATTGGCCAGTAAATCCCCGGTGCAAGTTCCAGCAGGCCATACCATGGTCGTTGAGGGTTCCATCCATGCCAGTCCACCACCTGTCGGCAAGTGTGCTCTGATAGAACAACCAGCCACGCCACTGCCTGGAAGTCTTTGTGTGAACAGCTGCCTAGTAACACTGCCCAGCCACTCTCCACACAAGGTCCCAATCATCCTCACCAATGAATCAGAACAGAACATCACACTCCAGCCATTGAGTGTCATTGCTGAACTTACCGTGTCACCTAAGATTCTGTTACATTCTGTCCCCAGCAAAGCGCAGCCAAAACCCGAAGTCAAATTAGAGTTCGACTTTGGAGAGTCTCCCATTCCACCAGAAAGGAGAACCAGAATCATATCCAAGCTTGAGCAAATCCCTGAAGTTTTTTCCCACCACGACCTGGATTTTAGACGCACCAACCGTGTTAGACACCACATCCGCCTCCATGACGAGACTCCCTTCAAACACCGAGCTCGTCCCATCCACCCTCGTGACATCGAGGCAGTCCGCGACCATCTGCGGG
Source organism: Taenioides sp. WSHXM2023 (assembly GCA_029959045.1). NCBI lineage: Eukaryota > Metazoa > Chordata > Actinopteri > Gobiiformes > Gobiidae > Taenioides > Taenioides sp. WSHXM2023. The sequence goes on along the minus strand of CM057107.1, from coordinate 4,711,735 downwards.
ACCTGTTAGAGGCAGGAGTGATACGAGAGTCGGAGTCCCCCTTCTCGTCACCCATCGTGGTAGTCCGGAAGAAGAACGGAGACGTGAGGCTGTGTATTGACTACTGAAAGCTCAACCTCCACACCATCAAGGATGCTTACGCGCTCCCAAATTTGGAAGAGTCTTTCTCAGCTCTCACTGGCTCGCGTTGGTTCAGCGTCCTCAACCTAAAGTCAGGATATTACCAAATCGAAATGGCAGAGGCTGATAAACCAAAGACAGCATTCGTAACTCCGCTAGGCTTTTGAGAGTTCAACAGTATGCCGCAAGGTGTAACCAATGCACCAAGCACGTTTCAACGGCTCATGGAGAGGTGTATGGGCGATCTGCACTTGAAAGAAGTCCTTGTCTTCCTGGACGATTTGATCATCTTCTCCAACACCCTGGAAGAACACGAAAACCGGCTGTTGAGAGTACTCCAACGCCTGAAAGACTATGGCCTGAAGTTGTCACCAGAGAAGTGCAAATTCTTCCAAACATCTGTGCGCTATCTCGGCCATATTGTCTCGGAGCAGGGTGTGGAGACGGACCCAGAGAAGATAAGTGCCCTTAAGTCCTGGCCAGTTCCGCGGACGCTGAAGGAATTGAGATCCTTCTTAGGATTTGCGGGGTACTACCGCAGGTTTATCCATGGCTACGCCGCCATTGCCAAGCCCTTGAACGACCTGACCAAGGGGTATGCCCCAGGCCATCGTCAAAGTCGTAAACCCTCTCCCATGCCCAGCCTCGATGCCAAACAACCATTTAATGAACGGTGGACAACAGAATGCCAACATGCATTTGAGACATTAATCAACAAACTCACGACAGCCCCAGTACTCGGATTTGCCAATTCAAAAGAACCTTATATCCTGCACACCGATGCAAGCACGACAGGCCTTGGAGCTGCACTGTACCAGGAGCAGGATGGGAAGCTACGTGTGATAGCGTACGCTAGTCGGGGACTGTCTACGAGTGAGTCCAGATATCCGGCTCACAAACTGGAGTTTTTAGCCCTAAAATGGAGTGTAACTGAAAAATTCCACGATTATCTGTATGGCTCAAAGTTCACCGTCATCACCGATAACAACCCATTGACCTACATCCTGACGTCTGCCAAACTTGATGCTGCTAGCCACAGGTGGCTCGCTGCACTCTCCACATATGATTTCAAGCTGCAGTATAGAGCTGGAAAAAATTATGTAACACCTGTGTCACAGGATATAGTATGAATATTATGGGACACGGTAATAAAATGGTAATAAGTGGTAATATGGGCTAGTGACCAGAAGACTAGAATCCGACTCTAGGAGGGAGCGACAGGAGGCTGAGGTTGCTTTGGTTTGTGCAGCAATGTTCAGTAACATCAGTGTCTGGACCAAAGTGTCCAGCCCACACTGTTTGGTCCCATACTACGTTTACAGTTTCGACATGCCAGGCTTGTCCACAGACAGTTGCTTTGTTGACTATTTTATTATCAGTAAAGCAACATTAAAAACACCAAACGCAGCAAAGTATAGTACTTTGTAATAATTGTATTATTAGTAAATTGAGCTTCACACAAAGCAGCAGTGAATGCCACAGGTTGCATCATAAACATGTAAACCACTGAATACATTCTGACACTGCCCTTTTAAAAACACCTGGCAATGTACCTGTTGCTTGGCAAAGCCCCTGTGTTCTACTGCAAATATGAATCTCCTCCAGGTGTGATACCTGAGAAGACATATACTTTGCCTCCAAGCTGTTGTTGAACAGCATGCTCAAGTTTGGTCTTTTAAAATTCTTCCCTAAATCCGGATTATTGATTTCACACAACTTCATCAGACTCCAGGTTGTATTCTTCATACAAGGCATCTAAAATAGCCAGCTGCTTCTCCATGGCAGGCAGGTAGACTCCTAAATCTCTGTGCATGCCGCTGGTGAAGCTGCTTTTCAGCTCATCTCCTTCTCTGCTCACTAGAGCTGCTGTGAAACCTGCATACGATGGGGCAGCTCTCAGGGCCAACGCAAAAACCCCTCGGACAACCCATCCATGGTACCGTCGAAGAGTCCCAGTGCCCTGTGTTCACTTCTAACAGAAACTCCATGAGAAACTTGAGTCCTCTCCGCAGCCACAACAGCGCCTCTGTGGCCGAGTTGCGCACCTGCGCCACCTCCCTCTCTACCTCATGCAGAACAATGGACTGAAGGGTTGGGAAGTTGTCTGGGTCTGACATCAACTTCTGATGTATCTTCTTAATATTTCCAACAAAGTCCATTTTAACTGGTGCAAACACTGTAGACCCCAATTTGTCTAATACTGGGACTATTGCATAGCATGAGTCCAAAAACTCTTGTGTTGGGATACCATTGTCGTCGTCCAGGTTTATATCACTAAATCTGTGACTCATTGTGCTGAAGAAGGTCTCCACCTGCTCCGAGTCCTCGCTCTTGGCCACATCCTGCAATTGGTTTCCTTCTGGGTCAATAAGGTCTTCCAGTTTGTGGCTGGTGATTCTGTTGTTGTTGTCATGTTCAGGGCTCTGGTCCTCTTTGTGCTTCTGCTCACGCCTCCACTCACTGTCGCTCTCGTTGATCACAGCTGCCCGATCATCGCACTCGCCCTCAGAGCTATTCTTAGGAGTGTCTTCTTGCTCCTTGTCATTCGAGCTGTTGTTGTTAGCTGCCTCATTGTCTGAAGGAGGAGAGTTTCCTGCTGTTTCAGGTTCGTCTGGTCCCTCTGGTCCTGAGTCGAGACTGTGGTTGTCATGCGCACTTGTTCCGCCTGGGGATTCTGGCAGGTCTCTCCATTTATCTCCTAGATTTTGCTTTAAATGGTTGATGGGTCTAATCTTCTGTGGTTTAATAGCTGCTACTGGAGGAGATCCTGGTGGGCTTTGTGTGGCCATATCTGTGTTGAAAGTACGGTTTGCTATCTGCATGCACTCTTCTAATGTTTTCAGAAATGTTGAGCAAGTAGATTTAACCATGTCTCCCGTGTCCAGGCCAGTATCAGCTGGATTCCCAAGCTCATCACTGTCCTTGATTTTGTTTACTTGTTGCAGTAACAGGTCACAGTATAGCCGGAGTTCTGACATCTTAGTTTTCAGTGCCTCTGTATTCTCCTGCAGCTCCTTTTCTCTCTTTGTTCGGTTATCTGTAAGGCAAGCTTTCGCTGTTCCCAGTGCCACCAGCCATTTTTGCCTTTCTGCTGCATTAAGAGCACGCAAGTAAAAGTACTGCTCTCCGGCAAGCCACCTACCTGTTGTTGGGGAGTCCTCTCAAGCATCCGATGTCTTGGATCCATCTTCTTCCAGTGAGGAGGAGGAGGAATCTGTCCCTGGAGAGCCTGAGGAAGAAGAGGCAACAGAAACAGGAGAACCCGTACAAAAACCCGAAGACCCTGTTGTCCCCGAGGCAAGGCCCTCTGAAGGAGATCCACAGCTCGGAGGCCCAGCAGAGACATCCCCCAATATGGCAATGCCATCACCACCTGATTCTGGTGGCGCACTCACCTCTATTACAGACTCTGAGAATAGAGATGCTGTTGAAACTGACCAGTCTATCCGCCGTTCCTCGAGACAGCGACAGCCACCCCAACGCTTACAATACCCTGCTTTAGGCAAACCGCTTATCTCAGTCGTGCAAACACTCTTCCACAGTTTAGCAGATGCTTGTGGTCAAGCTTTTAGCACCCCGGTGTCCGACCGGTTATATGTCCCGTTGTCGATGTAGTTAACATGCACTGGAGTTGCATGGTTTTAAGGGGGGAGGGTGTAACCCAGGTGACAAATCCTGTAAAGCATATGCCTTTCTCCATTTGCATCTGCGCCTATCTCTCAGCACTGCATTCAAATCTCGCGGCATTTTGATGTGTTCTCGCGGGATCTCCGCGTCATAAGATCACATGGGCTGACTAAGCCAATCATTGTTGCGCTCCCGGTGACGTCACACGGTCACGTGACGCTGCGCGCCCAATCGCATGGGTTTATTAGGCCGCTGTGATTCAGTCAGAGTTAGGTGCTGTTGGAAGCCGGTTGAGAGTCGAGCTGCAGGTCAGTTTCTGGTTAATCCTCGCTATTTATTACTTAATTCTGCCTGACATTTACTGAGTTATATTGTACCGTTATAGGAGCCTTCTATCGCGTGCCGAACTGTATTAAAGGACTTGTTTGCAAGGGTAGTCCGCGGAAACTGGTGAGTGTTCAATTGTTTGCTAATGTTAGCTTAGCCGCTCGCATTCATTTCTATGGTTGCGGTTAGCATGTTCATTTGCCAGCTTTATGCCTCTGTTTTGTCAAATGCAATTACAAAATGAGACTTGTTGAAAGCCAACTGTTTAAAGCTTATGATTGTATGAGAGTATTTGCATTTCATTATTGGTATTATGCATTTTTAAGTGTCTTTGTTAACTAGTGTTAACTAATGACAGATGCAGCTATTTAAGCACTTAAACTAAGCACTTATGGCATTAATGCACTTTCATTCATACCAAATATGAATATAATTGAATGTATTACTGTAACAATTGAATACTGAAACTGTTAATAGTGCAACTAGTGCTATTTTAACTTTTATTGTGTGCACACTGGAGATAATTGTAGCCTACTAGTTCTTTGGGTTAAAGTTATAGGTTATTGATTGAAACCCCCCCCCCCCCGATGGCGAGCTGAAAGGAGCAGGCCTCAAGCCTACAGAGCCTACTGATTGCACTGCAGAGTCGCACCTCTCCTGCCGGACCGGTAGGGGGCTCTTTGCAGCCCACAAACTCTCTCCCAACGCACTCACATACCCATTGCCCTACTGACTCTCACACAAGAACTTTTATTGCACTTCACCTCCCTCTGGATTAACTGGTCGAACCCAGCTGTGGGTTCCAATGAACTGTGTGTGTGTGGGCTGGGACAATTCCTTGTGTTGCTGATTTCATTTATAAGTGCTGGACTCTCGATTTATACTGCACTCAATCATTCATTGTTGTGCCTTGATATTGATATTTGAACTGTTGTATTTTACTGAATGGCCATTCACACTGACCTGTCTATGTTATATGTTGTATTGTCAATCACTGTTATCTAATATATGGTACCAAATCAAAGCAACCTCAGCCTCCTGTCGCTCCCTCCTAGAGTCGGATTCTAGTCTTCTGGTCACTAGCCCATATTACCACTTATTACCATTTTATTACCGTGTCCCATAATATTCATACTATATCCTGTGACACAGGTGTTACAATTGCTTTGACGTTAACAAAGCAATAATAAAGCTAGCATTATGCCAAAACACAATCAGGTAATTACCAATAACTGAAAAGGTAGTCTAGCTACTGCGACGACACACACACGTGAAAGCGGTTAGCTCGGGGTTAGCATGTCAGCGCTCCCGTCACCTCCTCTCCGCTTTTACCTCCAACGACAATGGTGCCATCTTTGTTTGGATAAATTGCCGCGCGGTCATTAGCATACGTCCATCCGCGCGCTAACTACTCCTCATTGTTTTTAATGGTGTGGTATGCTAATGCTAAAGTGCACGCGGCATGTGTGTATGTGTGCGTGCGTGCATGGGGGGGAGGTCTTGTAGTACCAGGACGAGGTGACGGGGGCAAAGGTGAGCGGGCTGGGGTAATTATGGGAGTGTGTGGGTATGTCTGTTTACATGTGTCCTTATGGAGCAGGGCTATAATGTGACTATAGGATGGGCTTTTAAAGGGCCAGTGTGTGAGAGTGTACTATTATGGGAAAACTGATCGCGGAGAGGAATTAAAATGAAAAGACAAGAATTTGACTCAAGTAAGAGTTACTTCAAAATACAAAATAATTTTACTCAGGTAGGCGTAGAAGTAAAAGGTATTTAGGGAAACTACAATTCAGGATGTTTGGTTGATGACAAACTTTGAACCTTGTGAGTTTTTAGGGCAAAATGAGACAAGGCTGTTTTTTTTTTAGCTAAAGCTACATAAATAACTCTAAAATCAAACAGTTTTAACAACAAAGTAATAGGGCTCTGATTTAACAAAACTTATATAATAGTGCAATGTTAAAACAGATTTATAATTTGAAATTAATGTAACTGGAAGACATCAAAGACGGGATATTAGGCAAAACTGACTTTGTGGAGCTTTATGGAGCTTTATGGAGCATGTTATAATGTTGTTCTTTCATATTTAGGTTTTATTTGTCATCCAGGCACGTTTGAACACGAACCTGTCCAAAACAGCTGATCGCTGACCAGAATTATATAGAGAAGTCAAAAAATTCACTCAAGTAAGAGTTACTTCATTATACAAAATCATATTACTCAAGTAGGCCTAGAAGTAAAGAAGTGTTTACGGAAAATACAACTCAAGAATGCTAATTGTATGACTGTCTGGACATTTCTGATTTATAATGTAAAGTTACTGTAATTGGAAGACATCAACGATGGGGTATTATGCAAAATTGGCTTTTTGGATCTTTCTCTATAATGTTGTTCTTTCATATTTATGTTTTATATGTCATCCATGCATGCTTGAGCAATACAAGCCTGTCCAAGACTACTCACAAGACTACATGCCTATGCACTGCCATTTTTCTCACACTACAATACAACTTCACTAACCCAGTGTGACGTGCAGTAGTTTCATTAGCGGGATGAACGCTGCTTGAGTGGTGATATCGCTCTGAAGGAGGAGTGACTCAGCATGGAGAGCAAGGTGAAGGTAGACTCATGGTGTCAAAAACAAAACTCAATTATACCTGAAGGGGCAGTGCAAGAAACACTGATGTTCAAATACTTTCATATTGTCAACATAAAGACTCAAAGAACCCCTCACGCACACATTCATACACACTAGGGGCCGAGGGCGGTGTCTTGCCCATGGATACAGCGGCAGTATTCACCTGAGAGAGACGCATTGAAATTGCCAACCTGTGGGGCCAGTGGATCTGACAACCAGCATTGTTTGATTCGAACCCTGGACCTAAGAATCATATATCGATATTTTTGCACACCCTAATGACATCATATCAAACACCGTGAAAGCAACCTGTAATTATGTCAACACCGCACTGGAAGAAAGACTCAAATAAACTTTAAATGTTATTTTCTCACAAATTTCCCATATGTTTTTTAATAACAGACCTATACTACCTTTTAGCCAACAGACAACACAACCCAAACCATTACCTTTTACATTAAGCACACTGAAGTATAGAATTACCTTAATGCTATTTAAACACAGTGAACAATGCCATTACAATCCCAATATTTGGTTTTCCGTCTCCATTCTGTAGCCTCACAATTAGTGGCGTCGGTGATTTGTGTCTTGCTCGTTAGCCGCCGGGTTCATTAGCATCGCAGCGTACGGGTAAAAGCCTTAACCACAGCTAATCAGATGGGTTTTAAGCACAAAAGGCTAATTGCAGCTGTTACGCGCCTCTCTCTCAGTCTGAAGTCTGTTTGCATCGCGGCGGTAATTCAAGCGCGCATGAAAACACACACGCGGAGATGCATTGTGGGTACTTTGGCGGCGCTCAGAGGTGTCTTAGAGGGTTTAGAGTAGGTAACACGTGGGGCTGTAAAAGTTGACCGTTAAAAGGGGAAGTGATTAGTTTCATTTTGGAAGTTGGGGTCAGATTGCGCTCTCGATAAAAGATTTCAAATGCAAGAAATACTTTTGTAGCTGGATTTTTTGAAGTTCAAGACCCCAAAAAACATAATTGACTTTTTATTTACTTGAAACTATTCATTTGAGACTGAAAGATATATTTTTAAACCCAACAAAAAATGACTCATTCCATTAAATGTATTTTGATGTTTTTTTGTTTTGTTTTTGAAAAAATTTAAAGAGGAAGTATTACACTACCTTTTATTGTTTTGAAAATGCATCCCGCTAATGAAACTACTGAACATTGCGCCAGGTTTGTGAAGTTGTAGTGTATTGTTTCGTATATTTATGGAAAATTGTCGTGTGGGAGCATGGGTGACGTAGGCTTGTGGGCGGAGCCTTGTACAGAATTTTACAGCTAACGGCAAAGAACGTTCAAACAGGGACTGGGAGAGATCACTAGATTACTTAAATGTACATGAATGTAAAGCCTTTTCAGACATGTTTTTGAAGAGAGAACGATATTATAACATGGTAGAGAGCTTCAAAAATATATAGTATTTATAAATATATAGCCTATGCATTTTATTTTATTTTTTTTAATCAGAATGTTAAAATGTAGATAGATACAAGAAAATGACTTAAGAATTTTGAACCAGATTTTATTAGCAGAAATTACACCTTAAGGCCGAACTTCTATAGGAAAACATCCATAAAAAAACTTTCAAAACATTGTCTTCTCAACTTGATATCGGTAATCTACAGAAAACTGCCTTTTCCGGTTCATCTGCAGTGTCTGACCTTAAATGCCCAGGTTCAGCGTTGAAATGCTCGAGCTGGAATGCATAGTGGGCGTCACAATGGAGAGAAGTGTGTGTGTGTGGGTGTGTGTGTGTGTGTGTGCGTGTGTGTGTGTGTGTGTGTGTATGTATGCAGAATCCCAGTCTCTTTGTTGACGTGCTCTGTGATTCCGCGCCAGCGCCGCATCCATCTGTTTCCATGGAGCACAGGAGCAAGCGTCCGCCTCTAGCGTGCACATCTCACACTGACTGTCACTGTGCAAGGCTACATGGGAAAAAGACAAGTGAGGAGCGGGTAACATGATGAAGTCAAGTTAATTTAAGGAAAGTGTCAGACTGCAAGAGCAAGAACGTTTCATAAGAAGCAGAGGCCGTGAGAGAAAACATTGATGTTTCACATGTCAGACCAGAAAATGCTTTATGTCTCACTTAAAAATATCCAACCTGTCTCATACATCATATATTTATCTATATAAATTGAATCCTTATTCTGAGTATTTTCACCAACCTGCTCAGGGACTACAGGTGTAAATTTGCATTCCTGCTATAACCTGGCACCAGCATCACTCTTATGACTTTTCTCTTGGTTAATGTATTATTGTGCACTGGCCCTGTACAAATAAAGCATACCATACCAGGCCCATCTCCAGATTTTGAGCTAGACTTGGTCAGGGCTTGCCAGAGCAGCCAGTCCCATCTACATTCTGTTTGAATCCAGAAGGGACTGGAACTGGAAGGTGAAAAACCTCCGTCCAAACTTGAGACAGTCCAACCACAGCCACTCATTTGTATCATTTGTCTCTCAAATACGGAAGACATCTCCTCTTGTAACATTCAGAACAAAATCTATAACTTAATTCAAGTTTGGTGCTTCCGTTGTTGATTTTGAGAGAATTTGTGATGTTTCTCAATCCTTAATCCACCCGTCAATCACTCTTAAATCTGGGAACAGGATACGGCTCCAGATCCACTCGTCTTTGTAAGTTTTGTCAAAGCGTGTGCTTCTGGCTGGATAGGTAAGGTCAGGACTATCTTAGCTGAAGGATTTTTGATGTGTTGTGCGTGTTTTGGGTTGTTGTTGTTGAGTAAAAACCAACCTAAACACAGGGAGAACATGCAAACTCCACACAGAAAGGCTCAGGAGTCGAACCAAGACGTTTTAGCTACAGTGTGTTATGAATAAGTCAACTTTTTTCTCCATTGTCTCTACATGTGTGGACATTTGGAGGGACGGAGCACAGTTGAGTTGGCGGAGAGCGGGAGGCGGTGATGAAAGGACTAAACGAGATAAGGTCAGCCAAGCGCTCTGGTGGAAGACATTTGGAGCTGCAGTCCTCCAGGCGTGCTTTAACTCACTGTGAGGAGATGTGCTCCGCCTGCTCCATAACCCACAACATCTGCTGCTCTTGGACCCCATCCTGGCCCTCTCCACACGCACGTGAAACTACTGGAAAGTGTTTAGCATGCTGGTTCACGACGAATGACAACGGAGTGAAGGCTGTCCTGGTTTAGACCTGGTTTGTTTTGTTTCTTGGTCCTCATGAAGTCTTGGTTAAATCCTCATTTTGTCTCGTTCTCCTAAGTTTAGGTTTTTTCCTATTTTGGTCCTGGTTTAGTTCTAGTTTAGTCCTGGTTAAGTTTTGATTTGGTTCTCGTTGGTTCTGGTTAAGTGCTGCTTTAATCCTGGAATAGTTCTATTTTAGTCCTGTTTTGTTCCTAGTTTTGATTTGATCATGGTTTAATCCTGATTTTGTCCTAGTGTAGTCCTTTTTGGGTTCTGGTTTAGTTCTGCTCCGTTATCGTTCTTGGCTTTGGTCCAGGTTTAGTTCTCTTTGGTACTGTTTTTTTCCTCCCCTTGGTCCTCCTGAAGTCTTGGTTTTCTCTTTATTAAATCCTGGCTTAGTCCTGCTTTAGTTCTGATTTGGTTCACATCAGTCATGGTGAAGTCATGGTTAAGTCCTACTTTAGCCCTGGTTTGATCCTGGTATTGTCCAAGTTTAGTCCTGTTGGTTCCTAGTTCGTAGTTTAGCCTCAGTTTAGCCCTGGTTTAGTTCGGGTTTTGGCCTAGCCAATTACAGTTGTTTTTTTTTTTTTTTTTTTTCTTTTTTTACTGGTTCGGTCTAGTATGGTTGTGGTTAGGTTCTAAATCTTGGTTTAGTCCTGGTCAGGTTCTTGTTTGGTTCTCGTTAGTACAGGTTTAGTCCTGTTTGTACCTGGTATGGTTGTCATTGGTTCTGGTTAAGTCATAGTTAAGTCCAGCTTTAGTTCTGGATTGGATTGGTCCTGGTATAGTCCAATTTTAGTCCTGGTTTAGTTCTGGTCTGGTTGTGGCTTTGTCCAGGTTTAGTCCAGGTTAGGGACTGATTTGGTCCTGGTTTGGTTCTGATTTAGCCTTGGCTTGACCTTGGTTTAGTCTTGGTTTTATCTTGTTTTAATCCTGATTTGGTCCTGGTTTAGTTTGGCCCTGGTTTAGTTCTGGTTTGGTCCTGATTTAGCCTGATAGTCTTCAAAATAACTTAATATAAACAGTCAAAATTCACAGGGTTACAAGTTTTACCTGTGTTTTTCCCCCATCAAACAGTGCGTGTTTGCTGTCTCCTTAATCTGTCTGTTATTCCTGGCTCATTAAAAGGCCAACACAACATTTGCACTCTGCTTAAAAGTCTGTGTATGAAGGTCTGCGCGCTAATAAACGCTAATCAAATGCAAACGGCGCAGAGTGGCCACTAAAACGTGGCCAGTCGTCATGGAGACAGAGGTGCCGGAGCCGGGAAGGTCATGTAAACACGCACACACGTACAAGTTTGTGTGTCCGCAGCGACGGCAAAGTGTAATTTTTATTATTAAAGGTGCTCTATGTAACTTTTCTGGTAGCGGATGTGCACTGTGTTGGGACGTAACTAAATACATGTATCTAGGCCTACCGAAAATACGTGTTCTGAATACACAGTTTGAGTGGTGGTACTGGTATTCAAAACAGATACTTTCCTAAAGATCAGAGGACTACATGGCAGTACTTCATTGTGTATTTTTAGTTTTGAAATGCACAGTGTCATAGTAAGAAAAAAAGACAGCGCTCTCTTCTGGTGACTGTAGTTGTGTCATTTTTGCTTCTCTAATTTGAAATAAATTAATGAAAATAAAGCTGTTTGTAATTATATGTTGTGTGTTTTTCTCTAACATAATGCGTTTCAATGTAAAAGTATTCTAAGTATTCAGAATACAATACTTTGATTGGGTCATGTAATGGAATACATTTTTTTTCAGGTACTCAGTATTCCTTAACTAAATACACTTTCAAAGTATTATTCCCATCACTGAATATGCCCCTGCTTATCTTCATGGAGATTTCTGCATTAAATGTACATATGACCATATATCGGTTCCAGTATCGATATCAGCTGATACCGATACTGATTATTTTGATGCTGCCCCACTCTGTATGTGCCCTTTTTGAACAGAATGCAAGATTAGATGCAATTGAGCACAATATGTCTTGAGTGGCAGCTCTTCAGGTCAAAATAAGTCTGCTGTGTACTGTCTGCATCCAATTATGAAGCGTTTTAATGTCTGACAAACGAGAAATGTGCTGTTCGCATGATAGTTGTCGTTAGCATTACCGTGACAGCAAATCTCAGCTCTGGTCTTTGAAAATTATTAGACTTGACCAAACTTTATTGATCCACAAGGGAAATTCTTTTCTGAAAAACACGATCGCAGTGAATAATTAAGATGCTCATAGTGCGTAAGGTAAGTGAGGAATAATTTTGGATTATTGCAAAATGAACTAGTTCTGTTTTTCACATTTTTAGGAGAGGAAAAGTCACCCATACATGACGTACCTATATAATGTGCTATGGCAGGGTTTGAACTGGTAATCTTCTGGTTCTTAGACAAAAAGTCTGCGTGCACAAAGGTAGCCAGCTAGTTCCATTCAGAAGGACAGTAAGCAATGTGATCTCTATGAGGATTTTGCAGCGTCACACTAAAATCAATGAATACTGACAGATTTGGCAATGGATAGAGAGCTGTGAGTGGATGTGACTGACAGCATGTTAAAGAGGAGGTGTTTTACTTCGACAGGGTATAATTAACTTTGCTAATTTAAGATTATCCAATTGTAATAAGGTTTTACTCCATAATTATTTTGGCTCCATGCATTTTAGCTATTGATAATTCCATGTTGATAATAAAACGAAAGGTGTTGATCCAGTGACTAAGAAACAAATTGTTAGTTTTTTGCCAGCGAAGGGCCAGCAATTCAAACCTGACAGCAGTATCTTTTTTTAAGGAGTAGACCAATTTTTTAAGTTTGAAAAATCATTGATTAATAAAGTAAGTGGTGAAAAACAAAATTCTTTATCTAGAATTTTTGTTAGGTAAGAATGTACAGTTTTCCAAAACATGTTGACGTCTTTACAATCCCAAAACATGTGGATAAAAGTACCGATGGCGTTTTCCGAGCATTTGTCGCACACTGGTGAAGGGGCGAGTTTCATCAGATACCTCTTTTTGGGTGTCAAATAAGTTAAAGTGCAGTATCTGATGGTTTGGATTTTTTGATGAATAGGTAATTGTGTTCCATATTTCTTTCCAGTTGTCATTCTCCAGTGCTGCATCCAAATCCTTACTTCACACGTTTTCAATTTTCAATGGTTTATAACTTGCAATCAACAATATATTATATATTTGTGAAATAAAGCTCTTTTTTGGTTTTTCTATTTAATATATTGTGTAATTTGTGTGTGGTAAGAGGTTCATTCCATGGAATCCCATAAGCTTTCATGGAGGATCTCAACTGGAGGTACACAAAAAAAGAAGATGCCGGCAGGTTAAAGGTGACGCATAGATCGTTAAAGGAAAGAAGCCCAAAATCGCCAAACATGTCTCCTAGAACATGAATCCCTTTCTCTTCCCACTGTGAGAAGGCAAACGGTTTAGCACCAGAGAATAATGAATAGTTATGAAAAAGTGGACTATCTTTATGCCATTTTTGTATTGTTTTTGATTCTTTTTCCATGTTACGCCAGACTGATAGAAGATTAGTAATTATTGGGCTAAAACGAGTCTTGGCTTGTTTAAGTGAAATAGAGGAGTAAATCAGGTCCGTTACCTTAACATGTTTTATAAGTTTCACTATCATTTTTGACGCTCTGAGTTCGCCTCCCTCCTTTCCTCTCCGTGTTAAATCACTCCCCCTTCATTGTGCAACGGTGCAATTCCACCTCCCGCAGATGAATGCTATCGTTATGTCCTTTGGCAAAACACTTAACCCTCCACCACTACTGTCTGTCAACACTGGTGTATGAGTGTGTGTGTGAATGGGTGAGTGGTTCCTTGATGTAAAGTTCTTTGAGTGCATTAAAGGTGGAAAAGCGCTGTATAAAAATGTGACAATTTTTCCATTCATATAATCTCCCTTCCACCTAAATCAGTCATTCCGCTTTGACAAACGGACGTCCATCTTTGATTTGGGCCTGTATATTTCCTGGGGCACAGTGTTTGTTCCTCTGCATGTGTGTGTTTGTTAAATGCCCCTGTTCTCGCCCTGTCCCTGCCTCTGCCCCTGTCCCTGCCTCTGCTTGGATTGGCTTGGCCCGTGGGCATCTCTAAGTGCAGTCATTACGCAGCCACTTGTGTAGGTGTTCTTGCAAGAAATCTTGTCAGGCTGCGACCTGCTGTGTAATTACTCAGGCTGCGCACACACACTGCTCTGGGCGACAGCGTGGTGTTAGCGTCCACTGCTCGGCGCTAATCACGACCCGAGGCCCAACCTGCTGCTCCCTCTGACGGGCCGTGTGCAGAGACGTGTGCACGCCGAACATCTGCCTGTGACCGCGGGCTGCTCCGTCTCTGTGCGTGTGCGGCGATAGCGTGGTCTGTGTACTGGCAGGACCAAGGCGAGGAAGAGGAGCGCTGTAGATGCCCCTTCTGTCAGCTGGCCTCCTCTTTCCTCTCCACTGGCTCTGAGCTCCCTCCGGACCCACACATTAAGGTCTGAGTGAGCGCGGTCAACAACAATGCCCCCGCACAATACCCCTGAGCTGCAGAGGGAAGGGATTAGCTGCTCAGGTAGAGAAGCGAGCAAAGGGAGGTGTGTGTGTATGTGTGTGTGGCCATGCAGGTAATTCTCATTTGTCCAAGAGTGTGAGTTCCAGTCTGATCTCCAAGTGTGCGCTCGGGGCAGCTGCGTCACATTACACACGGAGATGCACCGCTAGGCTTCTTAAACACACGAGTCCACTGCACACGCTCCCAGACTCCGCACCACTGCACACCGCGCTGTACACTTTTATACAAGTCCTGTGCTTTCAACAACAGTTTGCACACGCTAGTTAGAACTAGGCCTATCACGATAATAAAGTTTGAAACGAGATATATTGTTGAAGTGAGTATAGCCGTAGATAAATGATGATGTTGAAACCAAACCATAAAGTAGAATTATCCCCCAAGATGTACTCTAAATGGACAATGTCAAAGTGCTGTAGTGGCACAGTGGTCCCCAAACTTGAAGGTCAGAAGATCGGATTCCGCTCGGACCAAGTTGTGTCATTGTGTCCACTGCACCCACATTGCCTAGTGTGAAAGTGGTGTGTGCGTGAATCATTCGTGGTGGTCGGAGGCGCTGATGGCACAGATTGGCAGCCTCGCTTTTTTATCTATAGACTTTTCGGAAAAAAATTAAACAAAAATTTGAAAGCTTGCTCAGGGTTAATCAGCTATGTGGTAAGTAATAACCACAAGGCCTATTTTATTTCAAATCTGTTTCTGAAACTTTATTAGCCAGTAAGATATAAACTCATTTCATTTCGGATATTAGTCATCACGTAGCTGGTTAGTCTCCCAGGTGCCTTTGAACTCTTAATATTTAAATTTTGAAAGTCTGGGAAAAATGAAGGGAAAATGTACTTCTAGAACCGGAGCGGATTCAACCCTCTACACCTCAAATCTTATTGTTGATGTAGTAATTATCGTGACAGGCCTGGAAACAAGCCCCAAGTCATCCTGCTCCTTTCACTTCTCTGGGGCTGAGTCTGGGGTGAGGGGGCAGAGGCTTGACTGCTCTTCCCCCAACTTGTGTAAGGATCCCGGGGCGTTTCCAGGACAGAAGATACAGTCCCTCCCCAGTGTGTCCTTGGTCTTCAGGAGGTCTTCTCACACCTCAGGCTGGGGTCCATGAGGCCTCAGAGACAGATGTGTGAGCCCCTCAGCTGTTCCTCTTAATATGGAAGAATGAGTTTGATGTGAATGATGTTTCACCACCACCCCACTGCACCCTGAAGGTCATGGTCTGAAGATTCAACAGGACAACATCAGCTGCAGAAAGAACAGAGAGCAGAGAGACTCAAGCTGCTACTTTCTTTCACTGAGGGGTTGCCTAGAATTAACGATTCTTTTAGTCAGACGCGAGAGTTTGTTTTTCATGTTTCGGCTGCTTCCTGTAGTCTTCCTCAGAAGTGTCAAGTGATGGTGTAGTGATGTGTCTTGTAAGCTGCTTTACTTGGTTTTGTCAGACAGTAGGGGAAGCTTACGTCCCCTCTTTTATTGCTCTTGTTCGGAGCAAGGAGCATAAATTGTGACGAGGGCGCGTACATCCTATCACACAGGGGATGCGGTCCTGGAAAAGGCGTCAGGAAAAGCTGGAAAAGCTTCCCCCACTGTCTGACAAAACCAAGTAAAGCAGCTTACAAGACACGTCGCTACACCATGACGTGACGGTTCTAAGGAGGGCTACAGGACGTCGCTGAAACATGTAAAGCAGGTAGACAAACTCTCCTGTCTGACTTAAAGAATCGTTAATTCTAAATTTACAACTGAAGACAGAATGAACCTTTACCAAAGACTGAGGGCTGCCTATTGAAACTTATTATTGAACAGAGCGAAGGACTACAGATACAGACAGTATGTAAATCATTTTAAGGGTTGACACAAGCACAATGTTTTCTTTAACAAAGTCTGTGCGGACAACTCCACATCGGACTTTGAGCTTGTGGTATCTTAAAGAGCATTTGATGTACTTTATTTATGTTTACGAGATCCATAAACGCGGCGGTCTCTTGAGTATCGTTTTCACTCAAAGAAGGCAGCTGTTTTCTTATGACTAAAACAGCTATAAAATCCTGGTAATGCTCCCTCTAAGTACCACACATCTGCTGCTCAAACACGCGCTAACACTGTAAAAGTAAATGGCGGAAACAGCAGCCTGGAACTCAAACAATACAAGTTAGAAGAGACCTTTTGGGCGGATGACGAAATTATGAATGAAGATATAGAAACTTTTTTTTCCCCATGTAATTCTATGGAAGATAATGTGTTTCATCAGATTTTGAATTTTAAATGCAGTTGAATTTCTCAGTTAGAATTTTTTAACTAACCCCAACCCTAAAAACATGTCTGAATTGTTTTTTTTATTTTTTTACTGTTTTATGTGTAAAAAATACCCCCAAATTAGACACATTTTCAAGACATAAATCTGAATATTGTTAGAGCAAGTGTGAGTTTATTATGTTTGGAAAAAAAAAAAAAAAAGAAAGAAAGAAAAAAATGTGAATATACTGGTTAAATAATGTTTGAGAAAAAAATCATTCTGTAAAAGACACCTACAATATATTAAGTACATATTCTGTGCCTGTGTGTGTTACTTTAAAGATGCAATATGTAACTTTTCTGGAGAGGGGTCAGCCACCTGTTTGTCTCCATGGAGATGCTATTGCTTTGCTTGGAATATGGCAGTAATGTAACTATCTTACGACAAAAGTTTGATATTTTTTATGTTTTTTAAGTGAAATTGCGACTGGCTATGGTACACGCTATGAGAAATTCAGCACTAGACTGAGGACAAACGCTCTGCTGCTCAGTAATAGGCCCTCTCAGCCTAGAAAAGCCTGATACTGCCCTTTTGGATCAAAGAGTGAGGAAAAAATAATTTCAAAGGGTTGATATTACACTATTTTCTGATCTATGTTATAATAATGTTGTTTCCTCATCAAAAAATACATTCACGTATTAGGCAGGGTTCTTCTCTCTAACAGAAAAAAATCCAAAAACCTTATGATGCCATTTGGATGATTCCAGGACTGGAATTACAAATCTCTACTGAACTATGGGTAAAAGATACTTGTTAACTTGAAAACTACCGCTACATGACATTACAAGGTGGAACAGAGCATTTTGAGCTTTGGAGATGTAGATTTTGTGTAATATAGGACCTTTAAGAAAATAAGATGCTTCTTTTTTTCCGAAATGAAAGTTTATGTTAAGAGGGCATACTTACCTGTAATACGTGAACCTAATTTGATGATGGAGCATTAGTTTAATTCGGCCAAAGCAGTGACATTTGTGCCATTTCCTGTCGTGAGCCGGCTCAAATATTCATGTTTTTAATGTGGCCTTAGAACAAAAACATTTGCCCTTTGGTCCAGGCTTGGTGTGAAATTTTCCTGCTGATTTGACAAAACCCGATTGTTTCTCCTTTCTCCAGAGGGAACTTTGTGCGGCGCCGTGTCTTTAAAAGCAGAACAATGGAAGGCGCTTGTTGCCGGGGCAGTCCTGGCGCGACCCCAAATCAAACGGCGGCAAATCGATGGCAAATAATGTCATCTTAGAAGGTCATACCTGGACCTTTTTGGCTTCGTCGATACAAAAGAGCACTGTGGACTGGCGGACAGAGGCGGCGCGCGCACAAAAGCTCAACAACATCTTAACAAACAATAAGCTCCTCACTCACGCACATGTTTTCAAACAGGTCCGGGCGCGTGCTGGGACCTGCTCCGCCCTCCCGCCTGGACGCGAGGGGAGGCGCTGTCCCTCTCCGCTGCCCGCCCGCCGTGAGCCAAGGAGGAAACAAACAAGCTAAGAGACAAACAGCCAGAGCCACTTAGAGCCACTTAAAGCCAAGGCGGCCTCCCCATGGCGAAGCACTTCCCCCGGGCAAGTGAGGGTCAGGCAGGGGAGCGCCAGGCGGCAACCGAGGCGGGCACGGACCAGGCGGGCACAGACAGAGGTGTGAGGCTAAATGAAACGATTAAAGAAGACATATTATGCTTTTGTGTCTGCTGTATAGCTAGTTATAATCTCTGATACCCAAGATCATTGTTATAATTTGGACATTTTAAATTGCAATATTTAAAACAATATAATAAAAGAAGCAAGTCCGCTGGCTTAAGTGTTAGAAAACGGCGGTGCCCAATGGGAGCTGATGTCACCGTAAACGTTATCACAGCAAAGTGCTGCATGCCCTCCTGTGCTGAATGCGCCAAAATGACTACACAACACTGCCAAATCCTATGTATATCACCAATTAAGAAAATACACAGGTTAATTACATTTTTAAAAAACAAAGTACATCATAGGGAGCATGTACTAGTAACGGTGAAAATGGGGTCGGAGCATTGACGTCTTGAATACAGGAGAATAAAGATGACTCAAACATGCACAAATCACTTTAAAGACAAATACAGAAGGTCAATGAGAAGGAAATTTAGAGTCAGTTTTCGTTCAAAGTGTTACACAATATTTAGAATTTAGTTTTTAGGTTACTATGCATTTGCCCAAATATTTCAATATATATCTGTGCTTAGTTTTTCTAAAATAACCATGTTGAATACACATATCATATATATTTCCTTTAATGTTTTTGTTTTGTTTTCTTTTGATTTTTTATTTTTTTTACTTAAATAACTAATTGTTATATCAGATAGTTTTGTGCAATCCATTATTTGCATATACAATCATTACTAATACATCTGTCAATGTAGTCCGAAATACAGAAAAAGTTTCCAATTGAAATCTCGAACACCCACAGTGTCTCACCATAAGTAAGGGGTACCTCCCGTTCTTCTACGAGCTGGTTGGGTTGTGCGTTGGGTTGTGCTGTGTGTTGTTGGGGACAGCTCACAGTGGTGGTGTAGGAGCGGTGATGAGAGGAGACAGGACGTGTGGTGAGGACATGGATCTGATGAGAGTTCGGAGACACAGCAGCTCCCTGGACAACCCTGGAGACAAAAAACAATTAAACCTAAATTAAACATCATCATAGAGCCCCTATGGGCCCTGCCTCCAGTGCCAATCACTGAGCAGCATTGTGGTTTGGGCAGAAGCCAAAGCCACATTACTTCAGCCTATTTTAGCAGAAATACAGACTATTTTGTTTGAGGGAAGAGCTTTGTGCATTTGTGGACAGGGAAGATGTCTGTGCTCTTCAACTGGTTTTAACCAAAGTTGTAATTTGAATGTCCCGTTTCAGCAAGATCCGTACCAGACTGATAATGTAACTCAACTCAGAGTTCTACACATGTCACTCTGTCATGAGGCAGGATTTCATTATAATTAATTACAGGTCTTATTATTGCTCAAATGTAACTTTAAAAACACGTATTCTTACTTCTCTACATTACATTTATTCAATTACAGGCGCTTTTATTGTAGCTCAAAAATACCTAGAAAAACTAGCATTCTGACTGTGAGCGGGGTTGCCTCTCCGCTGATCTGACTCGGTCTGGTTTGGTCTCCATGAAGATGAAACATTCCGGACAAAGCAATAATATCTCCATGGAGAAAAGCATTTGATGGACTGGAAAAGTTGCACCTCTAAGTAAGTGGACTTGTCGTTTTAGAATTCACCTTATTTAAATGTCATATTGTGGAACACTCTACACAATAACATCTCCATGGCGACGACCAGGTGGTCCCTCCCCCAGAGACAGGATGGAGCTCCTTTAAACCTACCGCACATACTAGTACGTGGCTCATTCTTGGACCCAGCTTCTAGACACTTCCTGGTCCATTAGCTCACTCCGGCTCGTATTTGTCCTCTTTTGTTTTTCCTGTTGCTTCCTCCGTGTGCACTCTTCCCTCCATTTGCCCTCCCCTTCCTCCCTCTCTCCCTCTCTCTGTCTCTCACTGCGTCGAAAGGTCACTCGTCCCTGAGAGCCCTGTTTACCTGGGCCTGTCCCCTCCGTCTGACAGCGTCCTACTTGGAGACAGAAGGAGGGACGCACTTTGGCGGCTCTGTAAAAGGGTTTGTGAGGACAGGGGGGACCAAATGTCATGTCAACAACACCACGGGGGCCCGAGACTGTCCCCCAATCTCTGTCTCTGGCTGGCATTTTGCATTTTCCACAATTATGGACGACCGTGTGAGTCTTAGGTACAGTAAGTTCAGTCTGTCCATGTAACAATGTGGCAAGTTAAAGGCGCTATACCTGATGTTTAGCTCCTATATGACACAAAATTGACTCTTGTGAACTTTAAGCCATGTTATAATGTTGTTACCTCATCAAAAACGCACCTGTAGTTGTGTTTTGTTTCATTCACACATGCATTATTAGTCTGTCAGCTCAAAATGCTTTGTTCCACCTTGTGATGTCATGTAGCGGTAGTTTTCAAATTAACAGCTACGTTTTACTTTTGGTTTAGTAGAGATTGGCAATTCCACATCTGAAATCATCCAAATGATTGAGTTTAAAAACACAGTGGAGGACTTCCTGTATTACCACATGACATCACAAGGTGGAACAGACTGTTTTCTGTTTGAGAGAAGAACTCAGGGCTTGTGTGTTAATCGAGAGAATTAAACAAAACGCAATATATACCATTCTGAACAGCCTAATTATTCACTGTGATGAGTTTGTAAGCATTTCTCGCAACTTCCAGAGACTAGAGTGGAGTTTTGCCATCATATAAAGCTAAAACAACTAGCATGCTAACCAAGGACCTTCTTTAAGTAAAACAGTTTATAATTAGATGTAAGAAGAAAACACATTTTGACCTCAATAGCTGCTTATCGATACTATGCAGTGACATCACGCTGGGGTCATTCTACATGTATGAGTATGGAGGAATGTTCAGCTGTTACCATGGTAACATAACGCACACATTAACAGCATCTAGCACTGCAAAGATTGTCTGAAAACGCCAGAAAAAGTACAGTACGTTGGTGGTCCTGTTTAGGGGTTTGATTTTCAACAAAAACCGCAGAGTGATTATATGAAAACTTGTTGTGAGGGACTTTCTGGTCAGGTTGTGGTCAAATGAAACTATAATATAAATAACAAAGCCTCAGACAATGCATGCCTACAGTTAGCATCACATCCCCAGTTAATGTTTACGAACTCAGTCAATCAATCAGACCAATTCTGCTCAAATACATGGGGGAAAACAAAAAACAAAACAAAACAAAAACAAAAATGCTGTTGATTTTGCAAAATTGGTCTACTTTAAGTTCAAATGGTTTAGATCTAGTTTATTTTTTTTGTATTTGTTGACAGCAGTATCTGCCCTTTTACTCTTTATGTAGTTTTCCGCCACAAACATCACAAAGTTTGAAATAAATCAAAATGAACGCCAGCTCCAGTGTTGAAACCTTAGCTACAAGTCCATTCTGCACACTTAGCGCTAATGTGTGAAAAGTCGAGCTAATTAGGCTAAGCTACCGCGCAGCTAATGAAGTTCCGTCAGTTTACATTGCTGTATTTATCTCGTCTGTTAGTTTAAGAGGAGCGCCTTGAAAAAACCTTATAAAAAAGATTCATCCTTGGTCCAAAGTGTACAGCTGCTGCACCTGTGGCCGTTCTGAGTGACAATGAGAAAAATGTGCGAGGAAAAAGTAGTCGTGAGAATACAGAAGATAGACTGGATCAAGTACCTCGATGTATTCCTTTGATTTTAGAAAAGTACTATTCTGAATATACAGGTTTGCTACTAGTATGTCCATTTATACTGTATATTCAGTCTACAGTGGTGGAAGAAGTACTCCATTTTGTTACTTAAGTCAAAGTACAGATACAGAAGAAAAACATTCTCTACGCTTACTACTATAAGTAAAAGTATCACATGAAAAAGTAAAAGTATTAAAGTACCAGTTTAAAAATGTACTAAAGTAAAAACTAAAAGTATTTCACGCAGATTTTGAGATCTAATAAAGTTTCAAATGATGATGATATTGATAGTTTTGAAGATTTGAAGATTTTAACTGAATTTTGTTCAACAGAAACAATTGCACTGATAAAACTATGAATGTGTTAAAAATATATCAAAATATATATATATATATACTTTTCGGTCCAGTTCAAAAATGTAGTGGATATCAGCTCTCAATTGTAGAGAAGTAAAATTCAAAAGTATCTACTCTAAAATGCATTAAAGTAAATTACAGATATCTAAAATATATACTTAAGTACAGTACTTTTCTACTTGTACTTGTTACGTTCCACCACTGACAGTCTATGATTCATAATGAACATAGTAAATGTTTGAGTAATCTGTAATCTCTTATTTTCAAGACGCCATTTTGCCATCAATTGACTTGTCAGGTATGTTTGTGATGAGGAAACAACATTATAAGAAAGATCAGAAAATAGTTTATTACACTGACATGCATCAAGTTCGGCAGAGTCACATAGTCATTTTGCTATAAATAAAAAAAACAAAAAAATGACGTTTATAGCGACGTCAGCTCCCACTGGGCACCGCAGTTTTCTAACGTAAAAGCCGGTAGACGTGTTTCTTGTATTAAGTTGTTTTAGATGAATATTGTGCTAATTATAACATTATGATCCGTGAACGTGACTATGTCCCTCGTCTCTCATCGTCGTGTGTTTGTGTTGAGTCTTATACGTGCTGATGGTGCCCCAGACTTCCACGGACCCCCCAGCGAGAGGCCAGCGGGACGTGGTCGGACACAGACGCGCTCCCCCTGCTCGGCTCCGGAGGGCCATCGGTAGCCATTACCAGGAGGGGCACGGACCAGACGAGTGCAGAGGAGCTGGGGTTACTGTTACTATGACTCCAACCAAGAGCTCCAGCCAAGAGACACAACAACAGGGCAGAAGAGTCCGGCGAGGTCAGTGAGGCTGCACTGACTGAGATCAACGCCTTTCATGACCGATGCCAATACCGATTGTTTAGAATCCAGAGAAACCAATGGCAAATACTCTGGTGATATTTTTGGGCCGATTTTGATTATTTTCTCCAAATTCTGTTATTTAAAGTTACTACAGTCACCCCCAGATTTTATTTTTATTTTTTTTTTACTACAGACAGAGAGCTGTGTAATTATGTTTTGAGAAATCTCTTTGCACTTAAGTCTGCAAGTAAAGCTTTATGTTAATTCTTTAAGCAGCAGCTCGGCCAAAGCAAAATATCGGTCAGTGCTGGAGATTTCAGGGCAATAGCCGATGCGCTCCATCCATCCGTCCATCCATTTTCTTCTGCTTTATCCGGGGCCGGGTCACGGGGGGGTGGCTATATCGGCTGGATATATTGGTCTGTCTCTAATCTGGACACATGTTGGACTATGTTAAACGTGAGTGCTGTTTGACCAGACTGATATCCCTCTGTATAAAAAATACAAAGAGATGAGTCTGGATTTACCAGGCAATATTATCCTATAAATTAAAGTTTACCACAGCATTTATTACATTAAACAACAAAGTAAAGTTACATGTGTTGTCTGCTCTATTCTGCCCATGACAAACAGGTGTGTGTGTGTGTGTGTGTGTGGGTGTGTGTTGTTTTATGGCCTTTAATGTTGCTTTAATAGAAACATCAGCAGCAGAAGGCCGTCCCATCTGTTTGTGAGAGCAGGAGACAGGGAGACTTCACCTGTCACTCCTTCACCTGTCGCTGAACGACAGGAGCAGACAGGAGACATCTTTGAGAGTCCTGT
Organism: Taenioides sp. WSHXM2023; assembly: GCA_029959045.1. Lineage (NCBI taxonomy): Eukaryota > Metazoa > Chordata > Actinopteri > Gobiiformes > Gobiidae > Taenioides > Taenioides sp. WSHXM2023. The sequence continues at coordinate 4,687,683 of CM057107.1, read as the reverse complement.
GAGAGTGCAGAAGGCCACAGCTCCAGTGTAAAGTATGTGGAGCATGTCCAGGCCTGTCCCATGGCCTGTCCCATGGCTTCAGGTGTGAGGGACGAGGATTCAGAGCGTAGAGCATCTTCAGCTCTGGTGATGGAGCTGTGAAGGACACGCCTCACATCTGTAACCTCACGTGAGAGCACACAGAGGGCAGAGAGGAGACAGGCTGCCCAGGGCCACCACAGCCAGGCCTCACACGCACACACATATGCACATGTGCACACACACACTCAGACACACACTCAGACACACACTCAGACACACACACAGCCTGGCTCCAGAACTGTGTTTGTCTGCTTCTCCAGCACATACAGCAGGTGTGCTCTCATTACACTGTGACTGAAGGAGCCTCCACATAATGAACACACATATATGTACAGTCCTTAGGCCGGTGTCTGGTCCCTCTGCAGCCTGTCCTCGGAGCAGGAGAAGTCTTTCTGCCCTGATGCCCCTCCGCTCATCCTTCCAAGCAGAAAGCTCAACACTTACCCTCTCCTCCCCCTCCTCCTTCTCCCCCACATGCACCTACTGCCACCAGCCACACTCACACACAGACGCACACTCTCACACAGACACACACTCACATACACTCACACACACCAGCACAGGCCTAAGGGCTCCACCATCTGCTACCCAGCCAGCACAGACCCCCCTCTGCACTGCCCACCTTCCCGACATATGCAGGCCTTGCCCTGGGTAAGGTGGCAGGCCAGTGTCCCCGGCCCAGGCCAAGAGAGGGGTGAAGGAGCACATATGCAGCCCAGCCGGCTCAGCGCGAGTGTGAGGAGAAGAACCAGGCGCTCCCCTGGAAGAGCAAAGGACATTTCCCGCTCCGCCTCACCCATATGGACCCTCTCCCATGTCCACCTCAGTGTCCACTGTCTCCCCTGCCTGCTCCCACGTCCACTGTCTCCCATGTCCAATGTCCCCCATGTGCTCCCCCATATCCTCTCCCATGTCCACCTCCATGTCCTCCCATCTCCCATGTCCACTGCCCCCCATGTCCACCCAGCTCAAGAGCACACACAGGGTGACACTCAGTGAGGGCTGCAGTGGCCTGGGGAGAGGCTGTACAGGAGGCAGCCTGGAGGGGACAGAGGTAGAGCAGAACCAATAAGGCATGTTGGTGAGTTCTGTCCCCTCTGTCTCTCTCCCCCTCTCTCTCTCATGGTTGTGCTTTGTTAAACTGTGCCTCGGGGCAGAGAGGGCCACAAAAGGCAGAGAAACGAGTGTGACACTTTCATCCCTCCATCGCTCCCTCCCTCTCTGCTCTCACACAGGGTTAGGGGGAGTGTGTGTGGGCTGGTAATTATCACATTATGGGGACTGAAATATAAGCGTAAATGTGGTAAATGTGCTTTGTGCTTGAGTGTTGGTGGTGGTCAGAGGGGCCGATGGACCAACTAGAGCTGACTGTGGCATCTGGCACTCCAGGGGTCTCCCATCTAAGTACTAACCAGGCAAAACTATGACAAAACTTTACAATGATGTGATGAAAGATGGAAACTTATAAAACACGTTAATACATTGTTTTTTCGGCAAATATAGCAGTTTCAAAAGAGTAAAATGGTGGTCTAAGTATGTTACGTGTTTGAAGTTAAAATCAGGCAAGTAGTGATTATGGTTAGGGTTAGGACCAATCTTCAGGAAATGAATTTATGTCAACGTACTGTCCCCCAAAGCACGCAAACCCATCGTGTGTGTGCTGATATGACAGTGGCTGGCGGTTCAGTCCGTAGCAGCTTTAATTACACCTCCTCGTGCACGCAGCTCCATTTTTCATGAGTGCGTTAGCATGCGGCGCACACTCCACTATTCTCTTTGCTCTGCGCTCTCTCTACGCGTTCCAGCAGCCTGACGATGTGTCACTATCAGGTGGGTAAAAACCGACAGGGACCGACGCCAGGATCCCTTGGACGGTTGACAGGTGCAGCGGTGTGCTACAGCGCGGCCTGGCATCTCCCGCAGTTTACAACAAAGTTTAGACGAGCAACAAAGTGACAAAGTGAACATACTAATAATATCATGAGGCACAGAGAATCAGGCTACGATGGACAAGTTTAAAGAAGAACTGAACCCTAAATCCACTTTTTACGCTATTAAATGGTATATATAGGTTTTGAGTAGCATTATCTGCTGTTCCTAGAAATTTTTTTTGGCAACTTTGGTGCAAACGAGGTAAATTTGAAGCTTTCTGGTCAAAAACGCCTAAATCTAAGTTTGTGCTGCCTCCAGTGGTCTCTGCAGTTCCAAGCAGTTGGTGACATCAAGCAGGACTGCCCTAATTACAGCTAGTTGCTTCTGATTACAAATGCCAATCACACTGTTTCTTTTACCTCCAGACCCCTCCAGACTTCTCTAACTCTCTTCACTATGACCACGTCTCAATTCTCTTTCCTTGCGTCCTTCTCCTCGATTCCTCTCCTCAATCCTCCGTTTTTCAGCTGCAAATGTGTCATATTAAGCGGTGTCCCAAAGAAAACCGCTGAAGGAAGGAGGAAACCTGAGGGAGGCTTCAGGAGGCAGACGTCAGAGAAAAGAATCAAACTTTATTGGTCTCAGTGAGGAGTTTAGATCCTCTTTCCTCCCTGTGTCTCCTCAGTGAGTTGAACTTCCTCACCCATTTCCTACAGAATGGAGGAGAGGAATCAAGGAGAAGGAAGCGAGGAAAGAGAAATGAGAAGCGGCCTTTGAAGCGGGATTAAACATCTAAACTCCGCCCACAACCGCGTTTCAAATACAGCTGCAAAACTGGGAAGTACCTGAAGGACTAAAAAAAGAGATCCAAAGCGTTTTCATTGCCTTTTTCATTCACAGACTGTAGCCACAGCTGCCAATCTGCACCATCGGCCCCTCCGACAACCACCACTCACTCATTCACAGATCACGTTCATACTAGGCAATATGGGTGAAGTGTCTTGCTTAAGGACACAACTCCAGTATGCACTATAGAGTCACTGCTGCCCATCCAAATTCGAACAAGGCCCGGTCCTGCTTAGCTCCTGAGATCCGACCAGACTGGGCATTGCCAAGGTGGTACGGCCGCCTAGTCTCAAGTGACAAGATATGAAGACGTGACTAGACCTTGACCTGGACTGGACTCTGACTTGACTTGAACTTGTCATGGACTAGTCTGGACTTGACAATGAGGACTTGAGCACCAAACAACTGACACTGTAACGATGTAGGCTACACTGATGTTTGCTTACCTTATACCTTAACGTTACTTCTGAACATTATTACTCAAGTGAATGTACAAAGTTGTGGCCCAAAAATTACTGAAGTATGAGTAAAAAGGTATTTGGGAAAATTACTTTAGATTAATTCTAAGTCTGGATGCAACGTCAGATTCATAGTTTTAATTCCATATAATTCATAGAACAAAACCTTAAATAATGCACAAAATCTGGTATTTTCAAAGGACAGACACAAAAATGAGGCAAATTAAATCATATCTGAAGAAGCGCTACAAGAAACACAAATCATTTCATATTGTCGACATAAAGTTTTTGTCACTTAGGTAGGATTAGGCAAAACAAGTGTTAAACTTCAGCCTAAATCCCTTTGGTCTGTAGAACTTTAGCGCTATAAATAATTTCTGTGTTAAATTATTGTAATATGATTCATGATTGTGTTAATTGACCGAAGAAAAATAAACTAACTAACTAAAAAGGAACCATAGTCATGATAGTCATGATATATTATTTGAGTAGGAGTTAAAGTATACTGCTAGAAAAGTACCTGAAAAGTACAAATTCTTTTAAAAAGTTGCTCAAGTAAGTAGCTGATAAGTACAAATTATTTTAAAAAGTTACTCAAGTAAATGTAACCCACCTCTGCCATGGACACAGGATATTACAGGTCAGATCTGTGAAGAAGCAACCCCGCTCATGATCATAATGCATTTTTTACACTCAGCAATAGATTACTCAAGTAAGAGTACGGTGAGACTGTACAATGATTCATGTAATAGTACTTTTACACTATACAATAGATTATTCAAGTAGGAGTTAAGAAGTAGTAAATATAATTGAGTACTAGCCTCAGTTATATTTACTACACATGAATTTAAAGTACACCATTTATAACTAGTACAAATAAAGACTATTACAGTCAGCGTGTGTGTGTGTGTGTGTGTGTGTGTTCTGCGCGTGTAACGATCACTGAATAAATAAACCATGGTGACCTTTGCGTGACCTTTCCCCTCCCCCTGACCTTATGGACCCCCTCCTCTCCGTCGCTCGCGCTGGATTCTTCTTTTGCGCGTTTCTACTCACACGCATTGTTCTTTGCACATGAAAAACTACGACACATTTCTTTTATTATGAAAAAGAGAAATTCCAGAATGAGCCTTTTTAAGGTTTGGAGCGAGCGTGGATTATGGGCCTTGGTTGAAGAATTCTTTTGAGATACAAGTTTGGGGCAAAAGGTATTTCACCAACTATACTTATTATGGTCTTTTGAAAACTTTTAATCATAAATTTCCTGATTCTTTCCTAACAGGTAATTTAATTTTATTGTATTTATTTTTTTCTTTTTACATAACCCTGTGACACTTAGTAGTAATAAATGTGAGGACGCCTTGGCTAGCGGGTTAGTGTTTCCATGGAGTTTGGGCCTGCAGAATACGTACATGGATGTGTAGTGGAGTCCTTGTACTTGTACTGTTCCATATTCACTATAATGAGACCTTCTGGAGTTTTCTCTATCTGTTGTTGGGCTATGTGGATATACACTAGCAGTAATATTACCTTCTTGTAGAGGGATATCTGTCTGGTCACCGCGCCGTCTGTTTCGTCTGGAGTCAGGCGTCTATCAGTGACGTCCATCGGTTTGAACAATATCACTTTTCTCTCCCCTCGGATGAGCAGAATTTATTTATTTATTCTTTTATTTATTTTATTTATTCTTTTATTTAATAGAGACAGTGCACACTAATGAACATCTACAACATTGCAGTGTAAATATGCCAGATTATAGCAAAAATGCTAATTTCCATCTGTAGTCCCTAGGCAGGTGACACCACAGCAAAAACAAGTGACAGTAGCAACAGTTAAACACTAAAGTGTCCACAAATCTGGTTTTCCTTTAGCCGCTGTTTCAAGTGTGATTTGAAAGTGGCCAGTGTTGGAGTCTCTTTTATTGATAATGGGAGAATGTTCCAGAACTTGGTGCCTCTGACTGAGCGCACACTTTGTCCGAATGTTGTGTGTCTGTGTGGGACCTCACAGTTCCCCCGGGCCGTGGCCCATGCAAAACTTTATATACAAAACATCCATATTTAAAATGAACAAAATTATTAAAATTAAGCAAGTTGTACTTATCTAAAATAGTGCAGTGGTGAACTGAGAATGGTTTCTTGTCCAATATTTTTACAGCTTTTTAAAAAAGTGATTCAACTGGTTTGAGCGTTGTGCCAGCAGCAAGTGCCCATGTGGTTATGCAGTACTCTATATGAGACAGAGTCATGGAGTGTAAAAACATTCGTGCCGCATATAGAGTCATAAAGGATCTTGCCTGTCTAAAATTAATAATAATTTAGTGCGTCCTTCTCTCACTCTTCAAATGATGACATGAGAAACGTCCTTTTCACCATGTATTTAAGGTGCATTAGAAGAAGAGCCCCGGCGAAACACATGACCAAAAACATCATTTTGGATATAAGTTTACAACAGAGCAGATTAAAAGCAACACTTACGGCAATAACGAAAAACGTCCCCAATGCAGCACAGACTCTCAAATCAGGTTCACTTAGGTTTAAGACGGGAGTTAGGCGCGCTCTGAGGTGGGACTGAGGGTCACGTAAGCAATAACTTCCAGATCATGGGTCGAAAAATAAATATTTACAATAAAACAGTGAGTAATTAACACTAACTGGTTAGTGTTAATTACTCACTTACTGGTTAAGGTTCACTGTAAATAAGTGCTATACAGTAAAATACCGTGTTAAAATAATGTCCTGGCAACACGTCGCTAAGGGATTTCTGAATTAAATGTATTGTGCTGAATAAATTATTTGGATCCCATTAGCTCAAAGCAGTTCAATCAGCTGGTCTTCCTGGGTCCATTGAAATATAAAATTTAAAATCTCCATTTCCTCATTACAGTACATTCATTATATTTGATAATTCATTGCAGTAAAATCACATTTCACAGTTGAATTCCAGCTCATCTAAAATACACATTTACATCTAAGACTTTTATATTTACTCCATTTCTTTCGATCGCTAACATTTTGGTTTTATAAAGGTAGATCACTGGAGGAAAAAAGTTGGAGACCCTAAACATTTTATCATAACTAATATTGTTTATCGCCATACTTCAGTATAACATGGTTTAGCAGCTTTAAAGTGGATACTTGTACTTATACTTGAGTAATAATAATTTGAAGGAACTTTACTACCTCTGCTTAAAGGCACATTGTGTAACTTTTATGCTGGAGGATCGGTCAAATGCTTTTCTCCATGGAGATGTTATTGCTTTGTCTTGAATGTTCCACAGTATGGCATTAAACCTTTCTATCTTCAAGGAGACCAAACCAGACCAAGTTAGAGGTCAGATCTGTGGAGAGGCGACCCCGCTCACAGTCAGAACGCCTGTTTTTCTAGGTATTTTTGAGCTATAAAACTACCTGTAACTGAATAAATGTAAAGTAGAGCTGTTTAATGTCACACTGTGGAACATTTCAGGCAGAGAAATGACATATTCAAACAAGTTATCGTTATAATATGGTTGACAAGCTTTAAGGAGGTATTAGCAGAATGAGAGCTTAAGTGTGTGTGTGTGTGTGTGCGTGTGTGTGTCAGTTCAAACGCCCTCTCACCACAGGTCGTACCACTGAACTCTGTGAGAGGCGCCATAGACCACCCTGCATATGCCCCCCCTCGCCTCTGATACCCCCAGGACCTTTGGCTCCTTAACGCTGTGAGGTCCACACACACATGCATGTACGCACACACATGCATGTACACACACGCACGTACACACACACATATATGAGCATCTTCAGAGGATATCAAAGATTAGACATCAATCATGAATCCTCTTGAAGTCTTGAAGAACGAGCAGCTCATCTGAAAGGTCAGCTCCACGCCTGGAGGGCCACCACCGATCAACAGGCTCTGATGAGGAGGAGGAGGAGGAGGAGGAAGGAGAGGGGGTGGAGGAGAGGAGGCGAGAGGAGAAGGAGTGAACAGGTGGAAGGGGAGAGGGGGTAGAGGGTGGAGGAGGGCAGAGGAAACAGGGACGAGGAGGAAAAGGGGAAGAGCTAAAAGGAATAGGTTAAGGTCAGATAATAACGAGCATAGGCTGTGTTCACGTGACATCACAACATATTAGAATCCCTGAATTTTCAGATCTCAGAATTCTATGGTCGAATTTGCAGATTTGCTTTTTGAAGATTTTTTTTTTTTTTCTTTTCTTGGTTTATGGTTAAAAAGTTAAAAAGATTTTTAGCTATAAGATCAATGACAAGTTTGTGGAGCCAATCCCAAACAAATAATGAGAAGGTTCAACTTTTGTGGATGTGTAAGAGTTCAAGATCTCGGGGGTCTTGTTCAAGATCTCGGGGTCTTGTTCTCGAGTGGAAGAAGGATGGAGTGTGAGATCGTATTGGACTTTTGTGGTGAAGAAGGAACTGAGTCAAAAGGCAAAGCTCTCAGTGTCTCTGTCAATCTATGTTCCTACCCTCACCTATGGTCCCTGGATTAGTCCTAGTTTAGTTCTGGTTTAGTCCTGGCTCAGTCCAGGGTTAGATCTCTGCTCCTATTCTCACCTGTGGTTCCTGGATTAGTCCTGGTTTAAATCTGGTTAAATCCTGACACAGTCCTGGTTTAGATCTCAGGTCCTTCTCTCACCTATGGTCAAGAGCATTGGTGGGTGATGACCGAAAGGGCAAGATGGTTGATACAAGCTGGGCACTCCTTAAGAAGCTGAAGAAGAGCTCGGAGTAGAGCCACTGCTCCTCACCGTGGAGAGGAACAGCTGAGGCTCGGGCATCTGTTCTGGATGCCTCCTGGACTCCTATCTGGGGAGGTGTTCATGTCCCATCAGGAGGAGACTCTGGACAAGACCCAGGACACGCTGGAGGGACTATGTCTCTCGTCTGGCCTGGGAACGCCTTGGGGTCCCCCTGGAGAAGAGTCTGGGAAGTCTGGGAGTCCCTGTTTAGACACCAGGTCTGGAGGACTAAAGGGAAGAGTGAGGAGAAGGAGGAGCGGGGTCCACACTTATCATATCCACGTATCCAAACTTCGCCCCTGCAGCAAGGTGTTTGTTTGTAATCAGAAACACCAGGACAGCTCTGAGTGATGTCACATAGTGCATGGAATTACAGTGGAGGCAGCACTAACTGTACCTAAATGTACCTAGTTGGAAAAGGTATACAATGCTATTAAAACAGCATGTATCCAGTTTAGTAGAAAAATAAGTGTATTTGGTGTTGAGTTTCGATAGGCGCTTATCTCCAGCTCTCTCCTGCCTGGCTGTGTGTGTGATGTGAGCCCAGCCTTGTGAACACTCCCCGGGCTGCCCACTCCGATAAGCCCCTTGGATGTGCCGGCACAGGTACCACAAGAAGACACAATCCAATCTGGAGCGAGAGAAAGAGAGACCGCAGCCTTTGTCCAAGAAGAGGGATGGAGCGGAAAGAAAGGAACGCGAGGAACGTTTGGGGAGACGAGAGGGAGCGCATGGAGAGCGAAGAAAGGCAGGACAGCAGAAGAGAGGAGGAGAGGAGGAGGAGAGGCGCGTGGAACCCAAACAAAACAAGCCGGAGAAAGCGAGGGAAGCAGACGAAAGGAGGAGCGGAGCGGCCCTCCTCAGCCCCGAGAGAGGGAGAGAGAGGAAAAGGGAGAGCATTTTACTTCCTCGTCTGATCTGTTGGAACGCTGAGGTGGGATCGGACATAGCTGGCACGCGGGAGGACAAGGAGAAACGGAGAGATGGGGAAAGAGGGGGCAGATGGGCTCACCTGCCTGGCAAACAGAGCTGTCTAAGTGGCCTACTTAATGTGCATTCATACTTGAAAAACACAACACATCAGAATAGGGACTAAACCTGGACTAAATCCTGACTAAACCTGGACTAAATCTGGACTAAACCCGGACTAAATCTGGACCAAACCTGGACTAAACCTGGATTAAATCTGGACTAAACCTGGACTAAATCCTGACTAAACCTGGACTAAATCTGGACTGAACCTGAACTAAACCTGGACAAAATCTGGATGAAATTTGGACTAAATATGGACTAAACCTGGACTAAATCTGGACCAAACCTGGACTAAACCTAGATTAAATATGGACTAAACTTGAAATAAATGTGGACTAAGCCTGGACTAAATCTGGAGTGAATCTTGACTAAATCTGGACTAAACCTGGACTAAAACTGGACAAAATATGGACGGAATCTGGATGAAATTTGGACTAAATCCTGACTAAACCTGGACTAAAACTAGACTAAATCTGGACTGAACCTGAACTAAATCCTGACTAAACCTGGACTAAATCTGGACTGAACCTGAACTAAACCTGGATGAAATCTGGATGAAATCTGGACTAAATATGGACTAAACCTGGACTAAATCTGGACTAAACCTGGACTAAAACTGGACTAAATCTGGACTGAACCTGAACTAAACTTAGATTAAATCTGGACTAAACCTGGACTAAACCTTAAAAATGAATGTACATCACGACTCAACACGGGCCTTAAAACTTACAGTAGCATCACCAAATGTCAACAATCACTCACAAACCACATTCATACAGGATGGGTGGAGTGTATTGCTCAACAACACAACAGCAATAGGTCTATGCACTATTTGGACCTAAAACAGCCTATCTTAAAGTTTTAAAATCAAAGGTGTAACTTTACTGGAGGTAGGTCTGCTTCCTGCTCGTCTCCACGGAGATGTTATCGCTATCTTCACCTGAAATGTTGTCGACAATCGACAACTGAAATTCCAAACTACGTTCAATTTTCTGTTTTGTCACGGCTACGAATCATATTTTAAGCATCAGTTACTTAAATCATGACTGAATTCTACTCAATGTAATTTACAAAGTGCCTTATCGAGACAAGTGCATTAGCGGCCAGTCACTCCTACACTGCAGTTTTCTCAGCACGCCATTCATTGTATTACCCTCACCTCCCTGCTCATTTCCTTCTATTAGAACTCCGAGATTTCACACACAAAACCGTGCTCCGAGAGTCTAATTGCTCCCAACAGCTGTGGCGGGCGGAGATTTTGACGACGGAGTGAAAATGCGCCGTCCGCTGAAGAGACAAATAGAAAATAAACAATAAACAAGGAAGCTAAACAAAACCCGCGCACCGCAATTAGCTAGTTTTAAAGGGACAAATAACAGTCATTTGAACGGAACCGTGTCCATCTCCACTCACCCCCAGAGGGAAGCCATTTGGGAGCGCGCGAATCGAATCACGCCATACACACACGCACGCACAAACACACACACGCACGCACACGCATCGGCTTCCATTAAGTGTACTTGAGAGGGTCAGTTTATAGCGGGGCTGTTATTACGCTACTTTGTCACGCATCGTTGGATTCGCATTCTAATCAGGCGGCAAGGTGCACACCCAAGGGAACGCGCGGATAATAGAGGGATAGATAGATAGATTGAAAGGAAGAGGGGACGACGGGTAATGGAGGAGGTGGAGAAGTTTCGTCGTCCGTCGCTGATCGATCTCTCTATCTTGCGGCGATGGTGCGAACAGCTGCGCGTAGAAAGGCGTCGTGTCCGAGCCAAAGCAACAGGGGATAGAGCCCAGTTGGCAGTTAGAGCCGGTTCTCCAGTCGCGCCTCGCTCACCCAATTTTGCCAGTGTTGACACAAGAAAAGGAGTGAACGGTAGAAATTATAAACGTGTGAACAATATTAAAATGAAACAATGATGGTGTCCGATATGGGTGCCAATATTGAACATTTTGGTGGATCAGATATCGGTTCCATGGTATCGGTTCAGTCGATATCCCGTTTTGGTCTAAAATGGGTGTAATAAGAAGATTTACCGGCCAGTATTAGTCCAAAACTTTTACAAAGCCGTTCTGTAATTCCAAAACACATTTCGATCGTTGATACCTTTTACCCAATTAGAGTCTTCCACCAGTCAAGAAGCAATTTGCGAAGAAAAGTTGAAAAAACTGTTGAAAATTACAGGAAGTAGAGAGTTTTAAACACGTCAATGACATCACGCTAGGGAGAATTCTGTCCAGAAGTTCACCACAATGAGATAAAAAAAAAACAAAAAAAACCCACGATCTTATATGTGTGTTTGTCAGATAATAATTTCTGTGTACATTAGAGGAGTTTTGATAAGTAACAGTTATGGAATTCCCTATTGTGATGTCACAATTTCCAACCAGGAAGTAAAATTTTAAACCTAAATTGGGAAAACAAGTACGAAAATGAGAATTCTACCCTGCCATAGGAACTTAAATAAAGAAAATACTTACTTCATAATGAAAAGTAGTGGTAGTTACTGCATGGGTGTGTGTGTGTTACCAGCTTCAGTCTGTAAAAATGGACAATACAACAAAAAAATCGGTTAATCATTTGACATGCAAATTATGATTATGATTATTATTATTATTATTAGGTAAACACATGTGAGCGATCTTAAACGATGATTTAAAAAAAAAATTGGGCCACATCTCCAGAGGATTTCATACTAAGAGGTAGTTTAACCTTTCAATCCCCCAAAGATGCCACCCCCACCTCCCTCTACCCCCCTCCCTAGCCCCTCCCGCACCCACAAAAACACAGCAGGTCCCAAGGGTGCAGCCGGCCTCAGCGGTACAGGGGTCCGAGGAGACGGGGCCACGTCAGCTTTCTAAATTTCTGTTATTGTGAAGGTAAATAGTACAGTCTGCGTACAGCGTACTATGTGACTTTTTGGTTTAGGGGTCCATCACCTGCTTGTTTCTATGGATATGTCATTGCTCTGCCTGGAATGTTCCACAGTATGACATTAAACAGTTCTACTTTACATTTCTTCAATTACAAGTGGCTGTATAGCTCAGAAACATCTAGAAAACAGGAATTCTGACTGATGCCTCTCCACAGATCCGACCTTCAGAAGACACTGAAGGATGGGTCAAATGCATTGGGAAAATAAAAAGTGCTCCACTGTGTTTTTAAACTCCACACACCTTCACTAAAATCATTTGGAGGATTTCAGCCCTGGAATTGCCAGATCTCTACTGAACTAAAGATAAAAGGAGCTGTTTACTTGAAAACTACCACTTCATGACATCACAAGGTGGATCAGAGCATTTTGAGCTTTGAAGATGTAGACAGACTAATAATAAAGGGTTACTCAAACATATGGAAATGAAACAAAACACAACTCCAGGTCTGTTTTCGAGGAGGAAACAACATTCTAACATGACTTAAAGCTCAAGAGAGTCAATTTTGCGTAATTTAGGATCTTTAAGCCACGGTCAGTATAATGAAAAACACAGTAGAAATGGACAAAATGAACAGAACGTAGGCGTGAAGCAGCAGCGGTAAAATGACATGAGTTTCCCTTTCACCTCGGCACGTTGGAGGCAGCTGTGGACGGGAGAATATGAGCCGGACAGAAGTTAGTGGAGTCTGTAATTATACATAGAGATACCTGGTAGCGGCCAGTTAGCACATTAGCTGTAGCACTCCGCCAAATCTGTGCCGTCGCTTATCCTGGGTCACTTCATCGAGCACGAAGAGGAGAAAAAGAGTGAGATCACATGTAAACAAAAAGAAAAAGGATGTGTTTTTGGCCTGTTTTGATGAAGTCTTTGGGCTGGTCCTGTTCTAGTCCTGGCCCTGGTTTAGTTCTAGGTTTAGTCCCAGTTTATTAGGTGTGGTGTGTTTGTGCACAGCCTAAAACATGAGCGTCGGGTCACTTTTGCATGTTGTCACGGTAACCAGCACAATTGGACTAATTGCTGGGTTTCAGATGACATCACAACGTTCTATAAGAAATCATTTTTAATACAGACGAGGCAGCTAAAATGAATATAGTTCAAGTAGTTTTTTTGATGTAGTTTTAGTAATTTTTTGTGGTTCAATAGTGAGTTCTAGGTTCTAGTCATTAATAGAAATGATCAGGTTCAATACTGTGTGAATTGTCTTTTGGATATTTCATGGTAAAGTTCGATATCATCAGTAGGAAAATGGCTCTGACCCCATCTGAGAGTATAACATCATCACATTGTAGAATCTGAAAACCACCAATAGATAAATAATCAACAGGCCCCTAAAAATATAAAAAATCTGAAAGCTAAAATTTAAAGTTCCAATTTGCAGCTTTTTAAAAAATATGTATTCTAGTAATTACACAAAATAGAGTATAAAATAAAATGTCCTGTAGACCGTGACACTTTTCTTCAAAAAAAGTCTCTTCTGTCAGACAAAAAAAAAGATATAAACAGTTAAATGCTGTTAAATGTCACAAAAACAGGGCGTTACATCCCCAAACGTCTATTCCCCATATACCAAAATAAAAGTGTGTTTTTTAATGTTTAATTGCACTGAAACACAGGTGATCACACCAGCTCCAGAAAGTTACACAGTGCTGCTTTAATCAAGACACAGTTAAAGACTGTGTAACCTAAAGACACTGAAAATAACAAGACAACAATCACAATAATAAACATAATTTCAAATGTAAAATGTAGGCTATAACATTGATACACAATATAATGTTGCCAAAAATGAGACGACAAAGTGGACAGTGACAACAGATTACAGGTTATTTACTTGTAATCTTATATTAAACTATTACTTGTTAATATTAGCCACCGCTGCTACTTGAGAATGGAAATTTAATATACAAGCTGCATTATAACCTACTGTTAGGTTAGCTCTAAGCCTTTGGATTAAAAAAAAAAAAAAAAAAAAGAAGAAGAATTTGAATGATGAATCTGATAAACATAATGGATTGATGTATTATTTTATTGTGCAAACCACTTATATCACAGGCCTGTCTTTGAACAGGGACAGGGAGAGCATCACTGGCTTTCATTTGTCTCCCTCTAGCGGTAGATTTGTGTAACTACATGTTGCTATCAGAAAACACAATCCAGAATATTTTACAGGATCAGTGCCCATGCTTTTAACACTTTTATATGTTTAAACTGCAAATGTGTCACTGTCTCATGTTACGATTCACTGTCTCATGTTACGATATGTCCGTTAAATAAAATCCTTTTCCTAATATAGAGCCTGGCTCCAAATTCACCCCTGTAACCGTCAGCATCACGAGCTTCATTTGAGTGAAGTCGAACGCTATGGGTGACGTCACTCTTGCTTAGTCCACTTCTATATACAGTCTATGGTTACAATTCACTGTTTTATGTTACGATTCACCGTTTCATAATTCACTGCTCCATGTTACGATTCACTGTTTCATGTTACGATTCACTGTGTCATGTTACGATTCACTGTGTCATGTTAAGAGTCACTGTCTCATTTTACAGTTTGCTGTTTCATGTTATGATTCACTGTTTCATGATTCACTGTGTCATGTTACGATTCACTGTTTTATGTTACAATTCACTATCTCATGTTAAGATTCACTGTTTCATGTTACGAGTCACTGTCTCATATTACGATTCACTGTTTCATGTTACGATTTACTGTGTCATGTTACGATTCACTGTTTCATATTACGAGTCACTATCTCATTTTACGATTCACTGTTTCAATGTTACGAGTCACTGTCTCATTTTACGATTCACTGTTTCATGTTACAAATCAGTTTCATGAGTCACTGTGTCATGTTACGATTCACTGTTTTATGTTACAATTCACTATTTCATGTTAAGATTCACTATTTCATGTTACGATTCACTGTTTCATTGTTACAGTTGATGCAAGGGTGTGTGTTAGCTAGTCTATTCAGCTTGTGCTGTTTTATGCTGTGTCTTGGCTGTTCTCGATTGACTTACCTGGTTAAATGTTAAATAAATAAATAAATAAATAACAGATGAATACGGTAAAATATTTTTCATTAAAAAAAGTCTAAAAATATTGTGTTGTGACTGCAATATGTAAAAAAACAAAGCAAAAAAAACCCATACCATTACATACACATACCATTCCGAGGGCCCATGCGTGATCCCTTGTACTTTGATCCCTTGTACTTTGTCTTAATTCATTTCTGTTTGTCCACCTTATGATAAATGGGAACTCTCAATCTCATGGACATGTAAAGAAAGAAAAAAAACATCACAAAAATGTAATAGTACTTTTATATTAATACATCATCCCCGGGGACACCTGCTGTACCTACTCTTATATTTACCCCAAAGAATTCAGTTTGAAATCTGACTTTTCGCTGTGTCGTCTGAGCAGATCAGACAGAGGCCAAAACTCCAGAGTCTCAGCTTCACAAAGAGTCCAGCCAATTGTTTGTGCTCCAAAAGGTTCAGAAACAGATTCAGTTTGAATTGAGAGTCATTTTAGTCATTTTCGGAAAAATAGGCCGGAAGGTTGTTAACAGAGCTATAAAGACCAAAACTAGGCTAGTTAAATTTATACAATATAGACCGTTTAAAAATGTGCAAGCAAAAACATTTTAAATTCCAGAATGGAGGCAACTGGAGGCAAAAATCATTTATTATATTTTGTCCATAAAGCAATTCCTATTCTTAATTCTGCCTTTGAGCTTCATTTGACTGAAGCCGAACGCTATGGGGGACATCACACACCCTTAGTCCACTTCTATATACAGTCTGTGTTCTTAACAGAGGAGCAAATTAACTAATATTTACCTCAGAAATTCAAAATTGTTTATTTTTTGTCATAATGTCGTAAAACCATTAGCATTTAGATCTGTTAATCAGTTAATCATTTAAAATATATTATGTCTGCTTCACTTGCTACTACAAATGTCCTGTGTGGGATCCAGAATGTAAAAAAATAAAATAAAATAAAATAAAAATTAAAAAAAATTCTAGACTTGCCAGGCAAACACATGTAGGTTATTGATTAGGGAAGTGGATCATATTTTGCCAATTTTAGAACCAGATTTAATTGGTGGTTTTGAGATTCTAGAATAGACCGTTTTTCCTATTAATAACACTGTACTTTGCTATGATTTTTTTTATTTATTTATTTTTTTTTTTTAATCTATTTTGGGCAAGTAAGCAATTTACATTCTTTTACATATACATATGACAAAAGTGCAATCATAACAGAAATAACAACAACAGAAAAGATTTGCCCAAAAAGGAGTGGGAAGAAGAAAACTTATTTAATCCCAAAAGGTAAATGCACAAATGTTGAAAGTGATCATTTCTATTAGTGCCTATAAACCAGCTCACTGTATTACAACAGAAATCTGAATTAGAACATACTGCATCCGATCTGATTTAATCTGAAACACAGCAATACATTCGATTTTTTTAAAGCTTTTTTTTTTTTTTTTTACAAACACCATAAATAATACACGTATATATTTTGTGTTAAAATACAATAGTAGTATATTATAGTCTTTCTTTTAAAACAGAGATATATAATTCTAAAATACTTAAATTAAAAGTATTACGTTAGTATTAAGAGTGTAAGAGCAGTCCCAAAAACACTGGCTTTCATTTGTCTCCCTCTTGCGGTTTATTTGCGTAACTACGTGTGGTTCTCGGTTAAAACAGATAATATACAGGTAACTTCATATCTTTTCTTTTTTATATACTTTTAATGTATTTGACATTTTAAAATAATATTGTGACTCTGTGATGTGTAAAATGCATTTTAAGCAAACGCCATTTTTTTCTTTTAATATATTTGTATTCTGTTTACGTCCGCACGCGTCTTTTGCGCCGGACCAAAACAGGAAGTGTGTGTCGCTAGCGTTAGCCTTTAGCTCCCCGCCGGGACAGAGCTGTCACAATCCGATCACAATGGTTTGATCTATGTTTACGTCGTGAAACACCTACCGATACCTCACGCACAGCATCGACAGTGAGTAGATCTTCACCGATTATAATCAGCTAATAAATTGCTAATATTATGTTGATCCAGGTCCAAGATAAGACCTAACCAGGACTCAAATCTTGTATGCATGACCGATTACACAACTCATTTCACGAAAACCTAGTAAAATATGATCACGTTTAAATAAAATGTATTTCTGAGTCTTCCCTAGTTTGATCATTTTGGTGAAGTTTATAATTTTACTAACCCTGGCTGAACATTGACAACCAGTTCTATAGCTCTAACCTTAAACTAAATAAAAAGTAGAAAGTAGAATGTGTTAGAGTTGTCAAAAGTACATATACTAATCATACTAAAACTAGTATTCATACTACAGACTCATTTGTATTTGCAGGTAGTGATTCTCAAGTTCACAGGACAGAAATGAATCTTTCCTAAATAGCTTTAGAATGATCTTGAGCTGTATCAGAACAAGTATAAGTTATATGTTGTTTTTCAGTATCAAGTCTATTCAAATTTGAAATACTATAAACAGAAGTGCTAGTAAACTGCATTTACATAAGTGATCAGGCAGATTAAACTGTCCAGTCACTCTCAAAACTCGAGCAAACTCAGTCCTTGCTTTTTCCTTTCTGCTTTCCACATAAATCCTTATATTCCAGATTTAATTACTACATTTGCTTGTATAAATCTTGTTGAAGTTACAGAATGGATTTTTTATGTCTGATCTTTGTTTTATCAATTGAATGTTTGAACTGAAAATTGTATTCCTTGTAGTGTTGTCACAATACAAACATTTTATTTTAAATATTTAACCTAAAAGTACTAGTTAATTGGTTCGCTCTCTCTCTCTCCGTAGCTTCCCTGCTTAACCTGTGCCTCTGAACATGTGCACATGGAGGACAAGAAAGTGAAGCGTAGGAGTCCCAGGACATCTTCCAGTGGAGCAGGGCCTCCCTCAGGATCTGCCCGAAAGAGCAGCTCCTCTGGGGTCAGACATGTGGCCAACAGCATGGGCACCAACTCCAGCCAGAAGAGCAAAGGCAGGAGGTGAGGAGCTCGCAACATTTACAGATCATGCAAATTTGAATTTGAACCATTTTTATGTTGTGGTGTATTGTAGAGGAGGCAAAGACAAACCCAGGTACCCACCGGGCTCCAAGGTTCCCGCCCAGGGCCAGGCCACGCCCATCATCCAGCACTCTTTCCTGACAGACGTGTCCGATGTGCAGGAGATGGAGAAGGGCCTGCTCAGCCTCCTCAACGACTTCCACTCAGGCAAACTGCAGGCTTTTGGTAAGAAAGAGTCTAATAGAACACCACTCATTTCAGCCATTCAATACACAGGTACATTCACGTGACATCACAACTGCACATAGTTAAACACTGAGCTGAGGGTACGGTTGAATTTGCATTCTAAATGCAAATGTTTGGTCCTGGTTTATGGTTAATATCTCTGAGTCTATCAACATGAAACAAAACAGATTAAAACATCCTTTCTGCCAGTACAAATGAAATAAACTTCCATAGTATTAAAAAGGACCTTACACAGTGAGATGAATTCCTGTGACATTTGTAAGTTTACGACCTCTAAAGCCTATTTTAGCAGAAACACAGACTATTGTTTTTGGAAGAGTTTTGTGCATTTGTGGAGAGAAAGATGTTTTTGCTTTGCTCTCAACTGGATTTAGCAAACTTTGGTTTTTGCAACCAAGCAGCTTGAAGTGTCAGTTACCTGATCACTTTCAAGGGTGGTACATCTCAATCTGGCCTCTGGTGCTGTCAGCTGAAATCACTTTAAACTACATGATAAATAGGGTAAATTTGTTGACCAAATCTTTGACAAAAGCGATATTTCTTCCAGTGAATCTCCCATAGACACACAGGCTGCTGCCGTCCATCTGATATGAGGACATCTTTCTAGACTGTCAAGAATGCAACCTATACTCTATATAATCTAAACTAAATGTATGCATCTTTATTATTCAGGTAACGAGTGCTCCATAGACCAGATGGAGCACGTGAGGGAGATGCAGGAGAAGCTAGCCCGCCTGCACTTTGACCTGAACGGGGAGGTGGACGAGATGCCTGAGGACCAGAGGAAAATGGGCTCTGACACCAACATGGACAAACTACTGCTCAACGTAAGCCCGTCGGGGTTATGTAAGGACACAGTACAGCTGCTTCTGAATGCAGCCTACTGTGGACTGTTAGTGTTTAATCTGGGTTTAGCACTGGGCTTAAAGGAGACGCAAAATAGACTTTTCAGAGCTTTCAGCCATGTTATAATAGTTTTTCCCTTCTCACTTGTTCTCTCAAAGTTGTGTTTAGAGTAGGGTTATCAAAAGTATCCAAAATCAGACAGTAACGGATACTAAAACTAGTATCGAAACTAAATACTCATTTGATCAGGTATCAATACGAAAAAAGTCACATTCACAGGACAGAAATGAACCTTTCCTGAATAGTTTTAGAATGATCTTGAGCTGTATCAGAACAAGTATAAGAGCACAGAGACTTGTATACGCTCATGGAACACTATGGAACCTACAGGACCACTGAGGGATTACACAGACATAAGACCACATGGGAATAGAAAAGAAAATACTACGACTTTTAATGTTAAAAATCACATTCTATTGTTTTAAGAAAGAGTGTTTTTTATTATTAGAAACTTAAAGAGTACCTCTCGGGACATAGAATCAAATGTATAATTCAAAGTTAATTTAAATGAAAGGACAAAACATTAAACAATGGTATTTCCAAAAGGGTCGAGACAAAAATGGGACAAACTAAAGGAAGCGGTGCAATAAACACAAATGTTTAAATCATTTCATATTGTCCGCATAAAGCTTTTGTCACTTGTAGACTTACTCACAGTGGGAAGAGTACTGTTACTTCAATAAAAATATGACTCAAGTAAAGTAAAAGTATGATACTAGAAAGGTACTCAAGTAAAAATAATAATAATAAACTTGCATAGGGCTTTTCTTGACAGTTCAAAACAGACAAAACACATGTGAAGAACTACATAAAAATGAATTGCAATTGAATATTTGAACGCCGTTTTGAACAGATGAGTTTTTAGGGTTTTTTTGAAGTCTGGATGAGTCTCTGATGTGTACTAAGCACCTCTGACCACCGCTACACGCCCACTGCTCTGTACTCACGTCGCTCTCCAATTTTATTCTCTCAAACGGTGATATGCTCAGGATTTGGCAGCCCCATGTCGTTATTTTGATGCGCAGCTATCCACAGGAGGGGCCGACAGCTGCGTGGCTCTTTGCTGTGTTGATGTTTACGGCGGCATACCGTAAAGGGGCAGGTGGCGTTTTCGACCATAAATCAGCAGAACTTTTTCTATTAGGTCGTTTTAGGTGAATATTGCGATTTAAAATGTCCAAATTCTAACATAACGATCCTCAAGTGTCATAGATTATAACTATGGAGCAGACACAAGCACATAATGTCTTCTTTAAAGGTGCATTTTGTAACTTTTCTGGTGCCTGCTTGTTTCTATGGATATGTCATTGCTTTACCTGGAATGTTCCACAGTATGACATTAAACAGCTCTACCTGGTGGTTTTAAAGCTCAAACATACCTAGAAAAACAACATCTCCACATATTTGACCTGTAACTTGGTCTGGTTTGGTTTCCATGAAGATAGAAAGGTTTAATGCCATACTGTGAAACATTCCAGACAAAGCAATAACAGCTGGAGAAAAGCATTTGATGGACCCTTCACCAGAAAAGTTACACAATGCACCTTTAAGTGGACAGGAAGTGTAACTGTAACTGTATGAGAAATGTAAATATTCATATCTAACATCTTTTTATTTTTCTCTCTTTTCTCTTTCAGTTGGAGGAGCTGAGTTCTTCTATGTATCCTTTAAAGTTGAACCCATCATATCTGGACATAGTATTGATACTACTGTATGTACATTCCCCAGGGGTGTGATGTTAACTGAGGCACTGTTCTGTCTGAAGCTCTGTTACTCAGTTTAGACTTTAAAGGAGCTTTGTTTTAACACGGGACCATGAACGTCCGTATTGATCACAGGCTCCTGAAGACGTTTGCTTAATCTCAAAAGTGTCACCTGCTGAACATTCCACCATAGACATAGATGCAGAACACCCCCAGCGTGATATCACTGCAAAGTATCAATTGGTTGTAATCTAGTGTTTGCTGATTTTAATTTCCGATGGAGGGCAGGTCTATATAACTCTACTGTTTTTGAAAGAAATCTCCAAACTTCACAAACGTTGAATCTTCTCGTTGTTCATTTGGGATTTGGGTCCACAAATTTGTCATATTGGCTTTAAGTCCTTTCAACTGACAACAATCACGTCTTCAGGGTTGAATAATGGCACCACTTTTTGACAATATTGTGAGAAAATAAATCATTTCACTTTTGTTTATTTATACTGACGGAGAAGAAATTGAACTTTGTGCCAGTTTTTGTTTCATGTGAACGTTCTACGGGTCAACATCTCTGCAATCTGACAGTTAAAGTGGACATAAACACTAAATCCACTTTTTTCCGCTACTAAACTGCGTATATGGTGTTTTAATAGCATTATCTACTCTTCCAAGTCATTTCTTCTGGGTAATTTAGAGCAAACTAGGACAAATTTGCAGCTTTCTGGTAAAAAAAAACGGCTAAATCTGCGTGTGTCCTGTCTCCAGTGGCGACTGCAGTTTCAAGTACTAGGTGATATCACGAAAGACTGGCGTTTCTGATGACAAACGCCTGGCTGCGGGGCCGGAGTTTGAAGTATGGACACCTGTTTACCTTTAGTCCCCCAGTTGATCTATTTATCCGCTAAAATACAAATTCCACCCTAGAATTCTGACCTGTCCTCCTTCCCAAATTTAAACCATGGCCATTTTAGATTATTGTGATGTTGCATGAGCCTGTTGTATATTGTCAGTGTGTTTTTTTGCTTAACCTAACGATCCAGCCAGAAATTAAACCTTGCCGATAGCCAGGAGATACCAAGAACAACCAGCGTTTAGGACAACCCAGCCCCATGGAAGAGGAGGAGGGTTTGGGAGGTTTTCTGCCAATTCTGGATAGTTGAAATGAAAACAACAGTATTTCACCAGCGTATTCTTCAAATCAAGCATTATTAATTAGATGTACTGACGTTGTTGCTTTTATCCAGCTGTTACAAGGAAAAAAATGATCAGTTATATTTTTATAGCAAAGAATGTGAAGTGAGTTTTATCCGTCAGATCAAATTTTCTTCCATTAGGAGTGGGCAGTGGGGTTGTTCAGTAATGATGTCACTTCGGGGTCCAACCATGGGGTTATAGGCTGCGTCTCAATCGTCTTTCCTCGCTTCCTTCTCCTCGCTTCCTCTCCTCGATCCTCCATTTTTCAGCAGTTTTTGAAAGAAAACCGCTGAAGGAAGGAGTAAACCTGAGCGAGGCTTCAGGAGGCAGACGTCAGAGAAGAGAATCAAACTTTATTGGTCTCAGTGAGGAGTTTAGATCCTCTCTCCTCGCTGTGTCTCCTCTGTGGGCGGGACTTCCTCACCCATTTCCTGCAGAATGGAGGAATCAAGGAGAAGGAAGCGAGGAAAGAGAAATGAGACGCAGCCATAGATCTGGAAGAACCAAAGATGGCATAATGTTGTTTTCAATGGCCTGTGCTCACTGATGTAAAATGTCAAAAACTCAAACATTTCTTCCACATTACTTCCTCAACACGGGGTAGCGCTGTCCACCGTGTGACGACAGAACCTGAAGTGACGTCACACTTAACAACCCTATGGGACAAGTGTTTAAAACTTGGATTGTCCCTATGACTATGTATAAAATTAAATTCACAATCCGTCAGAAACCTGTTAATTTTGTGATTAACTTTTCCGGTTGTCTCCATGGAGATGGCATTGCTTTATCTGGAATGTTCCGCAGTATGGAATTGGCCATATCTTCTCTTCAATGTCAGAAACATACATATACTCCACAGATCTGATCATGGGGATAGAGAAGTTTAATGCCATATTGTGGAGCATTCCAGGCAAAGCAGTAACATCTCCATGGAGACAAGCAGGGGGCAGACCCTCCACCAGAAAAGTTACATAGTGCAGCTTTTGAAAAATATGAATAGGCAGTAAAATGAATCACTCTTGTTCTTAATATATGAATTCATATTTATCTTTTTTAGCAGCCTTTTGACAATTTTCTTACTGTAGAGCAGATGATATTTAATACTGTTATTTTGCACATCTTTAAAACAATAATTTCAATTTTGCCTTGGCAACATATTAGCCACCTCTGTTAGGGATGCACCAATCCTATACTGTTAATGGATATTTGCAGATCCAAAAGAAAAAAAAAAAAAATGTTGAATCCCAAGGGGCAGTTTAAGCAATTTAAGGGGCACATTGAACAGTAAAATGTCAAATACAATAGTAATTGAACACTAGGGTCATCAGATCCAGTGTCAGGGCAGTTTGAGGAGAGGAGCAGCCCTCAGGACAAAAGTGTCCCTCCTCTGGACACAAAACAGGAAACCTCTCTGTCACTCCACTCTGTTGTTTCGGCTGGTGATGAGACAGGACATTCCCTCGATCTGTTTCGATGAAAGCAGGGTCGCCATGGATACAGGAAAAACAAACTGCTCAAATCGCATAATCCAATTGTCCTTCTTTTCTTCTGTCCTTTGAACTGTACAAGCTGCACTTCCTAGTTGGTCAAAATCCTTAAATATTAAGTTAAAAATGTAACGTGTACATATTCAGAATACACATTTTGACTAACTATTCCGGTAGTTACAGCTTGATTTGTCGATATTCAGAATTCAGTTACTTTCCTAAAATTAGAGGTATATGATCACACAATTTTGGGTTCAAACTGTGCCGTATTAATGAGAAAAATCAAGAACTGAAAAAACTGGATCGGTGCATCTCTAACCTTTGTCTTCCACTTTGTCAACAGTTCAGAATTCTATGTCAGGGCAGTTCGTTTATTTATCATTTAGCCACTTGTTAATGATTTGATTTGCAATAAGTTACGGTAACCAAAGTTAAAGGAGCACTACGCGTCTTCACCGTTAGATCGTCCGCCACATGCTTGTCTCTGTGGAGCTTCGCCTCAAATGTTCCACAGTATGGCATTACAAATGATCTTTCGGTCCCTTTCAAATGCTAAAAATAAACTGGAGAGGAGGTAGGTTTAACGCTGTACTGCGGAACATTCCAGGCAAAGCAATAGCCTCTCTATAGAGACCAGGAGGTAGCAGACCCTCAACCAGAAAAGTGACATAGTGCATCTTTAAGAATGCAAATGAATTTACTAAAAAGAAAGTATTCTGAAATGGTAATAATCAACGTAAGTGCAATCACTGTAATATTAAAGAGACAAAGGCATAATATATTTTTCATTACGTAGCTTTAACTGTCTTTACACTGTTTTGAATGTAAACCATATTTTTGCACATGTCCCGAGTGTGACGCTGGAAATTGAAAAAAAAAACAACGCCTTAATTTCAACTTTTTATCTTATCACAACTCACCTTTTTTAAGTGACTTCTACTTGTACTACTCCATAATATTGAGTTGTCTGATCATCTACTTTTGATTGAATGTGGGAGTGTCGTTTTATGTGCTGTTTTGCATTTGACATTTGAATAAATCATGAACTCATTATTTTCTAGTCTTTTTTCTTTTTCTTTTTTTTTTTAAATATTGGCTTAATTTCAACAAAAGAAAGTGCTAGAAAAGTCTGCTTGAACCATAGTAAGTGTAAAAATACAAAGCTTAACTTCCGCACTGCATCGCATTAGTCATTTATGGACTTATCATCCAAAAAATATTATGTATTTTATTTGCTTTATTGACACTGAAATAAAAAAGATTGTTACTAAGATACTACTTCTACTAGCTACTATTAGACTATACTATTACTACTAAATATTTGGCTGCACATGCTTCTAATAGGCTACTACTAGTGCCACTAGGCCACACTACTGGGCTACTACATGCTGCTTCTCCCACTACTACCACTACTACTATACTACTATAACTATACTCACAGATTAAGTACATTTCCAAAACATTTTAAAACGCACACGGGGTGCATTAAAAGTCCCAATACTTCATGCTTGAACCAGCCTTACCGTTATTTGGTTGTTGGTTTATTATAGATTGTTTGTTTCTTTGTTTTGGGTGGATTGTTGGGTGGGTTGGATGTTTGGTCAGTTGTTGGGTTGGTTGTCGGGTCAGTTGTTGTTCATTTGTTGACGTGGCGTAGAGCTGAGCAGAGTCCTCCACAGAGGTGTTCCTCACTGAGCTGTAGGTCACCTCCTCCTCACTGTGTCTGACCTGAGCAGAGGGACAGGACAGTATCTTACATTAGTATAGAATGCATTTATACAGTACAGTCCCTGACAAAAGTCTTGTCGCTTATCCATTTTGTAGAAACAAAAGCTTATAACCTGACTTTAAATTAATCGATTGGTTTTAGAAATGTCTCATATTAAAGCTAAAACCCTCCCAAATTATGCTCAATATACTAAAATAAATTTGCTTCACTGAAGAAAGATTGATCATTTAATGAACACAGAAAGGTCAGATTTTGGCAAGACAAAAGTCTTGTCGCCTTGTCATATGATGCACCCAATCCTAGATTACAGCCTCACCTGTGATCAGTTACTGATCAATCAATTAGTGGGTGTGTATAAAAAGAACCCCAGCACACCAGACCTTCACATCAACTGCAACTTGACCTCTGACAACATGCCTAAGATCCACCCTGAGACCAAAGCGTTAATTATCAAGAGGCTGAAGACCAGATCCACTGCTGAGGTGGCTGACACCTTCAATGTGTCTCAGCGTCAAGTACAAAGAATAAGAAAAAGATCTGAAAAGACTGGAGATGTTTTTGACAAGCCCAGGTCCGGCAGACCCCGCAAGACAACTGCTCGGGAGGACCGTTTGTTGATTCGAAAATCCAAGGCCAGCCCCTTTTCCACTGCAGCAGAGCTCCACCAGGCCTGGTCACCTCAAGTCCCTGTGTCAACCAGAACAGTTTGTAGAATTCTGTCTCGAAATGGCCTCCATGGTCGAATCAGTGCACAGAAACCAGCACTAAACAAAAGGCAATTAAAAAACCGTGTGGCATTTGCCAAGGCCCACAGCCTGCTAAAAGGATGGACACTGGAAAAGTGGCAGAAGGTGGATTTCTCAGATGAATCCTCGGTTGAATTACATCACAGCCGCCGCAAATATTGCAGGAGACCTACTGGAGCCCGCATGGATCCAAGATTCACCCAGAAAACAGTTAAGTTTGGTGGCGGAAAAATCATGGTCTGGGGTTACATCCAGTATGGGGGTGTGCGAGACATTTGCAGGGTGGAAGGCAATATCAATAGCCTAAAATATCAAGAAGTATTAACTACCTCTTACATTCCCAACCATAAAAGGGGTCAAATTTTGCAGCAGGATGGTGCTCCATCGTATACTTCTATCTCTACATCAAAGTTCCTCAAGGCAAAGAAGATTAAGGTGCTCCAGGACTGGCCAGCCCAGTCACCAGACATGAACATCATTGAGCATGTCTGGGGTAGAATGAAAGAGGAAGCATGGAAGGCAAAACCAAAGAATCTTGATGAACTCTGGGAGGCATGTAAGACTGCTTTCTTTGCTATTCCTGATGACTTCATCAACAAATTGTATGAATCATTGTCGAACCGCATGGATGCAGTCCTTCAAGCTCATGGAAGTCATACAAGATGTTAAATATGGATCTCACAGCACCACTACTTAATTCACTGACGTTATGCAACATATTTTTGTATTTGAAGTAAATTATCTGTTCAATTTTCTGTAGGCGACAAGACTTTTGTCTTGCCAAAATCTGACCTTTCTGTGTTCATTAAATGATCAATCTTTCTTCAGTGAAGCAAATTTATTTTAGTATATTGAGCATAATTTGGGAGGGTTTTAGCTTTCATATGAGACATTTCTAAAACCAATCGATTAATTTAAAGTCAGGTTATAAGCTTTTGTTTCTACAAAATGGATAAGCGACAAGACTTTTGTCAGGGACTGTATGTATGAGATTTGTATGGGAAAATCCAAAAGGATATACAGTAGTCCTGAAGTAATCTTGCCCTACAAGTCCAGAATAATATCTGTCTGTATTATTTACACAGAGGGAAATCATTCTGGTTACTCGTCCCTCTGTATTTGTTGATTTCAGTGACACATGTGAAACGAAAGGAGCTCTTTGGTCATCTATCATTTTGAACAATTGGACATTTTTGGGTTTGGTGTTTCACTCATTGATTCTGCAGAAATCTGCAGTGTTTTTCAGCCCCCTGTGAAATGTTTTAGCCTGGTTGAGTACTGGTCTAGTCTTGGTCTAGTCCTGCTCCTGTCCTGGGGTAGTCTTGGTCTAGTATTTACAGAGATATGAACCATAAACCAGGTCAAAAAATGTACAATCTGACAGTTAAACAGCAAACTCCACCACAGCATTCTGACCTGTCTCCAGCTCTGTTTGAACTCTAGTGCTTCTACAGTGAGCGGAGTCACAGTGTTCTGTCCACAGGTGAGCTGCTGAGGTGGGTGCTCTTCAGTCTGACCACGGCTGCTTTCATCCTCTGTGTGACTGTGGTTCACATCTGGACCTGGACTCGAGGTAAGGTCCTGGTTTAGACCTGGTTTAGACCTGGTTTAGACCTGGTTTAGTCCTGGTTTAGTCCTGGTTCATGAAATTAAAATCTTACACACACTTCCTTTAAAGCAACACTGTGTAACTTTGTGGAGCTGGCACATCACCTGCATGATTCCATGGAAACAAAAATCAGTTAAAACTATACTGTGGAACATGCCAAACTGTGGAATATTACAGGCAAAGGAAACAAGTAGGAGGAGATTCTCCTTCAGGTCAAATAAGAGTCAAGTTTGTGGAGATGCAAGCTCACTCACAGGACAAGGACACATGTTTTTTTTTTTTTTTTTTAAAAAGTTACACAGTATGGCTTTAATAGTTATTATTGATGATAGTCACAATAAAAGCAGAAGAATGGTAATGTTTACAACAGTTTCTTCTGATGTGTATTTCAGGACGCAAAGCTCAGAGGGACAGGACCAGTGTAAGTACTTTGAATAATGATGGGAGGGCATCTGACACAGGGATATGAGAGTATGGGAGGGCATCTGACATGTGTGTGATTGACAGGTGGCCTCGGTTTATTATGAGAACGTGGGTGAACCTTCAGTGAGGATCAGAATGTAGAGCACAGCGCCCCCTGCAGCTCTGCACGTGTGGAGTGTGTGATAAATGCATCGGGGTTACGCTTTTTAATTGTACTTCTCTTAATCGTTTTTACATGTCCAAACTTTGACTCTTGCTTGAATAACACATTTAACTGGTCCAAAGAACGTTGGACATTGTGCCAGTTTTTGCTTCATGTGGATAGGCCCGGTAATTACAGAGACACGAACCATAAACCAGGTCAACAAATGTACAATCTCTGTCCTCCACATCCCATAGAAAACACTGCAGTCTGATAGGATTCAATATTTATTCTGGAAAAATACACTGCAAACAGGCTTACAAGGCATCTTTTTTTTTGTATTTGATTAACTTTACAAAGTATCTACAACTGTGCGTGCATCATGTGTCCGGAAGAGGGCGACAAAGCCTGAGACTGTGGTGGTCATTAGGTGAGGGTATGTCTGGGTGGAAAACACAAAATAAACAAAACAAAAAAAAAAATAAATACCTTTGGAAAATAAGAGTGAGCCTAATGCTAGACAGTTAACTCCAAAGTTGCCACGTTTAGGAACAGTTATAATTTAGTTTGTCGCCTTTTTTTTGTGTGTCCGTTGTCTTGGTCCCTCCCTCATGAAAGCAGAACCACATTCATTGATAAACTGATAAAAACCCACACTAGACCCTCTATCCTCGTCTCTTCTGCCTCTCTCCTCTCCTCTTCTGCTCTTCTCTCTTCTGCCCTTCTCTCCTCTTCTCCTCTATGTGACATTGCATTTTTTATTTTTTTCACAAATATTCAGGGCCAAGTTACTTCTGCTTTCTCACAAACGTTTAACTCTACATTTAAAAAACAAAACAAAACTGCATGACAGCAAAAATATTACTGTGACAATTTTTTCTTTAGGATTGATAACAACAGTACTACTACTACTACTACAACTAGGCTACTACTACTAACTAAGCTACAGCTAAAGCTGCTACTACTAGTATAGCCAAGTTAGTACTACTACTGCTACTACTACAGCTACTTCTTAATAATACTACTGCTACTACTTCTAAAGTCTATGTTTAATACTTTATATTACTTTGTAATTATTTATTTGTACTGTGCACCACTTAGCCGTCATGTAGTAAGTTGTTGTAAATGAGCTATATAAATAAAGTTGACTTTGAATTGAAAAATAAAAGCTGACAGTTACTAGGATACTAGATTATATTATTACAAGGCTGCTACTACTGCTAAATACTTGACTACTCATTCTTATAATAGCCTACTACTAGTATTTCTAGGGTACTACTACTACAAGGCTACTACATGCTGCTTCTTCTTGGTATACTCCTACTACTACTACTACTCGGTTGTTGGTTTGGTTATTGGTTGGTTGTTGGTTTGGTTGTTGGTTGGTTGTTGGTTGGTTGTTGGGTCAGTTGTTGTTCAATTGTTGATGTTGGCGTAGAGCTGATCAGGGTACTCCACAGACCACCCTGACCTGTAGGTCCCCTCCTCCTCACTGTGTCTGACCTGAGCAGAGGGACAGGACAGTAACTTACTTTAGTAAATAGTGCATTTATGAGATTTGTAGGGGGAAAATCCATATATCCAAAAGGAAAACCCACAAATGTTGAACCTGATCATATAGAACTGAACCTTTATATCACATTTGCAGCTTAAGTCTCCTCCATCTGTATTAAAGGTGCTGTACCTGATTTTTACTGTCTCAGAAACATGAAAAACAGAACTAGTTCATTTTAAACAGTTTGCAGTGATCCAAACTTATTCCTCACTTACCTTATGCATTCTGAGCATATGAGTTTACTCTCAGAGACCAGAAAGGTAAAAAAAAAAAAAAAAAGCTAATTAATAAAATGTGTTTGTCTTTAAATATTAGTAGTGTAATCTGAAACAGCACGTACATGTACACACACATACACACTGTATGCCCACTGGCCACTGCAGTTTTCTATTGCGGAAGTCGGTGGGCTTGTTGCGTTTTCAGATCAATATTGTGATTTAAAATGTGCAAATTATAACAAAATGATTCACGGGTGTCGTAGATTATATACGTATAGAGCTGACACCGGCACTATGTCATGTTTAATGTGAGTCACTAGTAAGAGCGTGTGTTTCACAGTTTAACAGACCACGAACCACACATGCTCCATCACATCATCATTACACTTTGAGAAAATTGTCCTGCTCGAAACCCACTTTGTCTTTGTTTTGTTTGAGCGGAGCCTACAGCTACAGCCTTATGTAACAGATAATACTCCCTACAACTGTACAACAACTCAATCTTGTGGTGGCATGGCTTAAGTCTTGGTAGCGCTAGTCTAGTCTTATAGTATCTCAAGCTCAGGACTGATCCAAGACCTGGTATAGTCTTGATCTTGAAATACTATAAGCCTTTTCTTGTGTGCCATAACCAAAATGATCACCCAGGGACATGAAAAGATTGTCAGAGTTTTGAATTGATTGGAAATACAATAGAAAAAGTGCGACCCATGTTTTGTCCTCTGGCACTTCAGGTTATAGCACAAAAATAGGCTTATATTGATTTGATTGTTATAAACTTGCCCCAAAGAACAATATCCCTGAAAACATTGATCCGTCCTGCCGACGTCGGCGTTGCCGACGTCTACACGACGTCGTGCAGCCAACGAACATTACGCAACGTCGAACCGACGTTGTTTGAAGTTCGCGATTTTTCGGTATTCCGTCATATCTGACACAGGTTAACGACGTTGGCGCGACCGTCGAGCCGACGTTTGTAATGACAATTCGTTTCAATAGAGCTCCGGGAGATGACGTCACGCTATCCCAGCATGCACCACCGGGCGCCATCTTGGCAGGAATTATTGTAAACAAACTAACTAACTAGCCTACAAAACTTCCAGCTTACAACGATGGTAGACTCATGCTGTGCCCCTGGATGTACAAACCACCGAGGACAAGTTAAAGATAAAGCCTTTTATCGCATTCCCAAAGATCCAGCTCGGAGGGGAAAATGGATTTCTGCGATAAAACGGGCAAGAAGCGCGCTGAAGAAAACCGAGCGTTGGAACCTGTCACCTAATGGATTTCGCTTGTGCAGTGACCATTTCATATCAGGTAATTTCACGTAAACATTATACATTTAATATTATCTTAAATGGTGCTGATAGTTATTGTTTTGGACAATAAATATCACCGACTAAACTGGGTGGATTGTATTTCAGTCGGACGAGCCGAAACGTCCTCAACCTAATCTACCAACCCAGCCTAGTTGGCGATATAAACCTCACTGCGGTGGTTAATGTCCAGACCTAAAAACGTATTAGCTAATGGGTTGCATTCATGTGACATCACAACATTTTAAACTGCCTGTATCATTGAATAGTGAATATTTTTTCTCAGTGTAATCTTAGTGGTTTCTTTACTTAACGTTACTTATTTTGTGTCCTAGGTAAAAAGAGTGACAACCCGCTTTCACCTGACTACATCCCATCGGTTTTCAAGTATGTGCCGTCACCCGTGAAAAGTGCTAGATTACTCACTGAATATTGACTAATTATCCATTTTTCCAACTGGATTTTGTCCCACGTGGTTTATCGGCTTGTATTTGAAATTCACTTTAGATATATTGTCTAAGATTTGGGTTCGTAATTTTGGTTGTTATTTTGTTAGTAATTCCATCCAGTGCTGGCACACGCACGGTGTATGCATAGTTAGGGTGTGTTTAGTTGATAAAAGTATGAAAATATGCTATGTTTTGGTGCTATGATTTCTCATGATTGTTCAGGTATGTTTTGACATGTTGTTAGTATTTTATTTTTACATTCAGAAGTTGATCTCATTACATTTATTTCCATCTACTTATATAGGTACACAGAAACTTGTAGAATTGTAGTGCATTTTAATGCATTTGAAATGTAGTTAACTTTTTCTGTTGTAAATCAGCCTTCAGCAATATATTTTGGTAACATTTTTTGTACATTGTAATTAAGAACCACCCTTGAACATTATATTTTGATAATATGTGTGTACATGAATTCAAGTATTATCAATAAATGTTGCAATACTGCAACAAAGCCTACATGCACTGTTCACCTGTGATTACTTTCCATAAAGTATGCAATTTAGTAGTACAATATATACAGTATATAAAAAGCCTAATTAATAGTTGGGTAGACGTTGGGCCAACGTCTATCCAACCGTCTTTTGATGACGTTGGCCCAACCACTTGCCAATGAGCAAAATGACGTCGGCCCAACGTCAACTGCCAACGTTGGGCCAACGTCAGCTACCAACGTTGGCCCAACGTCCACACATACGTTGGCCCGACGTAGGGCCAACGTCTGAAACTGACCTATTGAATGTTGGCAAGACGTTGGACCAACGTCTATCCAACCGTCTTTTGATGACGTTGGCCCAACCACTTGCCAATGAGCAAAATGACGTCGGCCCAACGTCAACTGCCAACGTTGGCCCAACATATACACATACGTTGGCCCAACGTTGGCATGACGTCGTCATGTTATCAGGGATGATGCACACCATTGTTTCACATTTTGACTTGGGCCTGGTTTAGTGCTGGATTAGTCCTGGTTTAATCTTGGGGTAGTCCTGGTTTGGTCCTGGTTTAGTCTTGAGGTAATCCTGGTTTAGCCTTTCTTTAGTCCTGGTTTAATCCTGGGGTAGTCCTGATTAAGTCCTGGTTTAATCTTGGGGTAGTCCTGGTTTAGTCCTGGTCTAGTCCTTACCTCATTTCTCTGGTTCTTCCTGTTGTGTCTGATGTTCACGTAGGACACTCCCTCTTCTTCAGGTTCACCCTTTGAAGAAAATATTCAAATGTTGTTGTAAGTTTTATTTATTTTATTGTATTTATTTAAAACAAGGACAGTGCACAGGAAACATTAAGCTCAAGACAGAAAAGATGCTCTGCGACAGATTACCTACAAGATACTTTCCCTGGGCAGATACTTCAAAGCACCTCTAACAACGTTTCCTCAGTAGCAAACAATCCAAGTCATCATTTAACATTTAAAACAGTCAAAACCCATTAAGACTAATTCCCATGAATACAAAACATCAAATTCATCATTATCTTCTAAAAACACTCCACTTCTTTGTTCTCAGTATCATCTAAAATGTACAATCATCAAATTTATCAGCGTTATTATCATCTAAAATACAATCCTTCAACAGCAAAACCAGAAGTCATAGTTTTATCCCATGAGAGAAAGTATGAGAGTTACTGCAAGTTCTAAGGTCAGCTGGAAGAGTGTTTCAGTCTTACTAACAAGATGTGTGACGTGTCTTGCTCAGTAACACAACAACAGAAGGCACCGGCCAGAGCAGAAATGAAACTGCCAACCTACAAGTTATAGGATGACAACATGGGTTCCTGTTTTTTTTTTCTTTTATCACACATTTTCTGTAAACCCTGCCCACCATAGCACACTGCTGTTCCTGTTTAAGCCCAACATTATATTGAGCTGTACAACATGACTGATTTGTAGCACATTTATGATTAAAAAAAATAAAACTCACACTTAAACTCACAGGGGGGTCACTTCTGGTGTCTGCACGTTTCACTGTAAACAAACACAGATGTAGTTCTTAAATATGACGAGAGGATTTAAAGCAGACTTGCAAAATCAACTTTACTGAGCTTGTTATAGTTGTTTCCTTCTCATGAACGTGTTTTTAGAATGATTCATGCATGTTTGAGTAATCTTTATTTTCCTGTATTCAAGACGTCATTGCTCCAATCTACCCGTTTTCATTGCCACCGGTACACGCCCACAGTGACGTACTTACATTGTTCTCCAATTTTATTTCCCCAACTGGTGATACAACTACAGTAGTGATAGTGATTTTGGTACAAATGAAAAAGAATCTGCTGCTCACTAGTGTGAAGTGCAGCTATCCATCAAAGGTGCTTTTATTAAGTCGTTTTAGATGAATATTGATCCACGGGTGTCACAGATTAGAACTATATAGCACACTAATCCAAGAAACGTTCATTTTGTCTTCTTTTGTACATTCACTTCTAGGGTTCTTTTTAAAGACAATACAGTGGGAGATGTGTGACCACCAACACCGGTGACAGTTCTGAAGATGGCTTGCAGCTAGCAGCCCAAACATGTCAACAAGGTAAATCTACTTTTTATCCTCTGTTGTGTCGCACATAAATGCAGTATTCTGTGTGATGTTGTTTCACCTGTGAGTCTCCTCCATATGACCACGACCACCACAGTGACAAGTACTCCAGCTACAGCCGCGATCACTGCCCACAGCCAACCTGCACACACACAAGTTCAACACAGTAACAGTAACTACGTACAAAAGTAAAAGCACTGCACTTATGCATGGTGTGAACCATATTGCCCAGAGGAGATCGCTTTTAAACGTTCTTAAACTTTGGATACAGAGCTGTTTGATGGAATGTCATGATTTGGACTAACATTCTTCAAATACTTAACCTTTTCCAGTTTTGATAAATAAACCACGCCAAAGAATTCTGGTTTTAGTGATTTTTTAAGTTAAGTACAAAGTCCCTAACAGGTGCTTTTACCCTTCAGACTGGGAGAATTGACTGAAATTCTGGTGCCCCTTATTTATTACGATTTATTAAGAACCATCCAACTACAGTATATAAAGTAAATATAAAGTACATACTATACCTCCTTATGGTTAGCTGTAAGATTCTGTGCAATGCTCTGCCCACAAACCTACGTCACCCACACGACAATTCTCCATAAATATACAAAAACATGATACAAAACAATACACTACATACAATACAACCCTGATGCAATGTGTAGTAGTTTCATTAGCAAAATGCACGCCGATTGTAATGTGGTGATGCTAGTGCCTTGTCTAGAATGTTTCTTATTATAGTATACTTTTTATCTTCATGGAGACCAAGCCAGACCAAGTCACAGGTCAGATCTGTGGAGAGGCAACCCCGCTCACAGTCAGAATGCCTCTTTTTTCTAGGTATTTTCTAGCTATAAAACCAGCTGTAATTGAATAAATGTAAGGTGGAGCTGATGAAACAGCCATTGAAACAAACAGGTGACCATCAACCACAAAAAAGTAAAGTAAAAAAAAACAAGTTAAACATTTTAATAGGGTATATAGAATTTTCAATAAAAAATAAAAGGTAACATGGTGATCTAAATGTGTTAATACCCCATAGAATTGTAATATTCCCCCTCTTTACCCCACACTGTGTACTGTCTGTGTACTGTGTACTGTCTCCAGGGCAGACGTAGTGTTTCCTTTACCTGTGCTCCAGTTCTGTGGAGAGGCTGTAGTTTGATCGTCCTCTGAAATGAGAAGAGGTGGAGGGTTAGTCCTTATCACACACATAATGTAAAATGCCAACAGCGGCGTTTCACACTACACCACATTCTCGTGCCTTTGGATACCACTTTCTTGTGCATTGAATACTGTGGCTAGCTACAATGGGTAAGTACATTTGCGAAGTACCAGGAGCGCACTGCACCGAGGACAGTGTGGCAGGGCGCGACTGATTTTAATGATTTTCTAAATCTTATGGGACCCATGTGTGTCCCAAACCGCAGAGCACAAAACAAATGACATTTACTGAGTAAGAAAAACTACAGGAGCTTTAGTCCTGTTGACACCTGCTTCAGTCTTTGGTTTTGGTTCTGACACATTCATAGTTTCTCTAGTGTGTTTTTGTCCTTTCTTTGTCTGGGTTGTTGTTGTTTCAGTCGTAGTCTTCCCTGAAATGAACAAAACATGTTGAAGTTATATAGTATAGTAAATCACACATATCTGGTTCTGCAAATAAATTTGGTTATTGCTGTTCAAATCTTTGTTTGTAAAACCTAAAAAAAAATATTGACATCTTGACCATTAAATAGCCATTTTTTCACAACACCAGAGAGAGAGGAGGACACAGAACATCTGAACTGAACTGTCTTCTCATATTTCTCTTTAGTCACTGTGAAAAACAAGACACTTCAGTCAATATGTGTTACTGTGGCAGAGTGGTTATCCTGTCTCCTCCTCTCAGTCAGGAGGTTGTGGGTTAGACTCCTGATCTAATAACAAAATACTCACGTGAGACCACAGACAGATGCACAGGACCATCAGTAGACAGATGACGTCCTGATTGGTTGTATTGTTCACAGTAGAACCTTCCAGCATCCTGAGGTTGGACATTTTGAATCTTCACACCACAATTTTGTGTAAGTCTGAGTCGATTTGACAGAGTCTCTGGGACACTGGAGCTGATCTTTCCAAGTGTAATGAGTTCTTTGGTTTCTCCTGGTTTTTCATCTGAGTTATAATACCATGTGGTTCCATCACATTCTCTTTGTCCCTCTCTTACATTGTTACAGGACAAACTGATACTTCCTCCCTCTTCCACAAACTCAGATGATTCTGTGGAAGAGAAATCAAAAAAGAAAGAAAATATTGATTATACTGTATTACCTATGTGTGCCTATGTGTCCTTGGGCAAAACACATCCCCCATGTTACTGCTGGTAGATCAACAGCAGGTTTAGACTGAATGTTTTCTGCAGTGTTATTTCTTAGTACGATCGCATTAGTCTCTGCTGTTTAATCACACACGACATAACATTTTACCAAATAAAAATGTGTTTAATTGTGTTTTGGTAGAAGAAATATCTATCACCAGGGCAAGTTACAGGTTAGATCTGTGGAGGGCCGATCCTGCTCACAGTAAAAATGCAGTTTGTAAGGTCTCATGTGGTATTTTCTTTCCATTTACTTGAGCAGAAGCAGCAGTTTTTCCCCAGTACAGATATATTGTATAAGCAGCAGTCTGCATCTAAGTATAAAGTGTTTTATTGTCCAGTAATCAGAAAGTGTGGGGTTAGCATGGTAGTTACTGAGGAATAACTTTGAACCAATGCAAATCATTTAGACTGTTCTGTTTTTCATGTTTTTAAGACAAAGGCTTTATTTGACAGGAGAGCCTCAGTGTGTGAAATAGGACTGGCAAAAGTATCGAAAATCTGATTTTAATCGATACTAAAACTAGAATCGAAACTAGATACTCATTTGAGCAGGTATCAATACTAAACAAGTCACAGTCACAGGGCAGAAATGTCGTCAAGGTCAAGGTAGAATCCATGGCAAAGGAGAAATTCAATTTGTCAACTGGACAAAAGTTTGTTATTTTTGTCCACTTGAATTTCTCTTTTGTCATATCATACACAGATATAAGACCACACGGGAATATAAAAGAAAGTACTATAATTTGATGTTGAAAATTACTATTGTCTAAAAAAAGTTTTTTGTTTTTTTTTAAATTAATTAATTAATTTTTTTTTTTTTTTTTTATTACCATTGTGGTAGCAGAATTGGGATTGTTTATTGAGTCTATTCCTTAGGTATTTGAATTTTGAATTTTATTATTATTTTTTATTTATTTATTTATTTTTTTATTAGACTTTTTTTTTTACAGAGCTGTCTCTATTTAAGTCTCTCTTTCTCTCTTTAACTGGACTCACTTCAAGACTGAAAGCACTATCTTTAGTATTGTGTTCATTCTAGATACGATTTATTAAGAAAAATCATTTTTAAAGAACCCGTTTTATACATAATGGACTTTTTTGAGCTTATTAGAATTATGTTAATGTTATTATGTCATAGATAGAAACCCTGCTCAGTTTTTAAGTCCATAAATCATCACCAGGCTCGTTTTAAGCCTTTCTGATGTCAAATTGTGCTCGGGGCATGTTTCCCATTACACAGTTTAATTGATGACCATGTTTAAAGGCCAATAACATATACAAATAATGCATAATATTTGTTTTTTAAAAGTCTGAACACAGAATACAAATGAAAAGTTAAATACGAATGTTGTCCAAATGGAGAAACACTTTTGGTTTGACATTTGAAACCTTCAGATGAATCATTTCACATTTCAGACGATCAGTGTAGCAGCATTTCAACAGGTGATGGTCTCTTACCTGAGCAGAGCAGAAGACTCAGAGTGAGAAGCACAGGTCTGAACACAGCCAGGGACATCATGTCTGTGGGTCTTGTGCTTCTTTCACACTCTTTATAACGTCCTCTTCAGAACTCAATGCATCCGGGCTGTACTAGAAAAATGTAACTGTTTATTAATGATTTATTATTTTGAAATGTTATGAATGACCAAATGATGTATCGATGTATAGTTTTGTAGGTTATTGTACACAACAGACTTTTATATTCTTATTCATGTTCAGGAGTGTTTCTGTCACGAAAACATCCATGGAACAATTTCTATTATTAACACTGAAGTGGATTAGCTGTGTAGCCGAGGTGATTTGAAAGTGATTGTGCTTTAAAAACACAGTGGAGCTCTTCTAGATTGCCACCATAATGAAACAAAATACATAAAGCTTTTGACAGAGGTGGTAGAGTATCCACAAATTGTACTGTAAGTAAGAGTATCGTTACTTACTTAATTAGGAATAGTAAGAGAAGTATTTGGGAAACTGACTGTAAGAGTAACTGGAAGGACAAAACATTATAAAGAATGATTATTATTATTTTGTCACTTGTAGACTTACTCACAGTGGGAAGAAACCAACACTTTTTACTGTTGTACTGTTACACTGTACAATATATTACTCAAGTAAAAATACTGTTACACTGTATTATATATTACTCAAGTGGCCTAGGTAAAAGTATGCTAAAGTAACATAATATGTGACATTTACTTATTAAGTAAATGGAACTGAGTACACAGCTCTATTTTTTTTTTTTAAGTTGATGTCTGCATGTAAAAAGGAGAAGAACAGATCTCACAGATAAAAACATTTTAGGTGTTAAAGTCAGGCTACTGTTGATGAAGTTTCAGAGAGATGAGAGTAACACAAAGACAGAATGTTCAGACCAATCCTTTTCCCATTGTGACAAAAGCCTTATGTCGAGTATGAAATGATTTGAACATCAGTGATTATTCTAATTTTTGTGGTTTTTCCTAGTTTGAAATGAGAGATTTTGTGCTACTTTAAAAGTTTTGTCCTTCCAGTTACTCTTACTTGAGTAGTTTCCTAAATACTGTGACAGCAAAACTCAGCTCTGGCCTATGAAAGTTGTGAAAAGTGCTCATACATTCATTGTGAGGTAAGTG
Organism: Taenioides sp. WSHXM2023; assembly: GCA_029959045.1. Lineage (NCBI taxonomy): Eukaryota > Metazoa > Chordata > Actinopteri > Gobiiformes > Gobiidae > Taenioides > Taenioides sp. WSHXM2023. Next base: position 4,648,358 of record CM057107.1, on the reverse strand, counting down.
AGGAATACTTTTGGACCTATGCAAACTGTTAAAATGAACTAGTGTGGATCTTCACTTCAAATTAAACTGAATTATTTATGTAAAAATAACTGATGAAACCTGCACCAAAAACACTTGATAAAAACTATTTTTCTGTTTTAAAGAGGACATATTATGCCTTTTGCAGGTTCGTAATATTGAACTCTAACATAAGAAGATCACCATTTCACCTTCTGTTCAGTATAAACCACAACACTGACGTAAACCCGGACTAAGAATAGAAAAAGGCCCAGTGACTTCCTATTTAAAACTACAGATCAGGCCCTGCCTCTTCACAGGGACATTTCAGTGTAACAAGCAGCAGATTTACACTATGTGTTTTTATTGTTGAGAAAAATGCAAAGTGACATTTTATAATCCTACATGTGTGACCCAGAAAATGTATTTAAAAAAACTCTAACTAAATACAAGGATTGGGAGATAAGGGTTTGTATTGGTTGCTTTTCTTCTTAAAATGTACAGTCAGACAGTTTAAAAACCTTTTGAATTTAAGATCATTTTCTAATCTTGTTAATGGATTCCATAAATTTATACATCGATTTTTATGCCACGTTATCCAGGGTTGGGTCGCAGAGGCAGCAGTCTAGGCAGGGACTCCTACACTTCCCTCTCCCCAGACACTTCCTCCAGCTCCTCCGGGGGGACCCCAAGGCCAGCCCAGAGACACAGTCCCTCCAGTGTGTCCTGTGTCTTTCCTGTCGCCTCCTCCTGGTGGGACATGAACACTTCCCCAGAGAGGAGTCCAAGAGGCATCCAGAACAGATGCCTGAGCCTCATCTGGTCCTCTCCACGTGGAGGAGCAGTGGCTCTACTCCGAGCTCCTCCTGACCAGCCACCCTGCAGTGGAAACTCATTTCTATTACTTGTATCATGTAGATGGTAGTAAATGTAAATGTATTGCCAGAAGCATATTTCATATTCATTTCTACACTAAACATGAATTTATTAAAGAGAATTTGAGGAGTTTTAGTGACAGAAACACTCCTGAACAAGCAGTGAATATAAAAGTCTGTTGTGTACAATAACCTACAAAACTCTCATTTCTGATGCATTCATTTAAAGGGGGAGGGGAAAACACACATTTTCTAAGCAGTGAATCCTTGAATGCACAAAAATACAGGATTACTCAAACATGCACTTTTAACAACTTAAATAAATCAATACAACATTTGGTCATTCATAAAGTTCCAAATGATAAAAGCATGAACATCAGTCACAGGTTTGTGTCTTTGTCGTACTTATTAAAGTCTGAAGTGTGACATGTTTAGGGGAAGTTCGAAAATAAAAAAGTGTGAAAGACTAAGAGCACAAGACCCACAGACATGATGTCCCTGGCTGCGTTCAGACCTGTGCTTCTCACTCTGAGTCTTCTGCTCTGCTCAGGTAAGAGACCATCACCTGTTGAAATGCTGCTACACTGATCGTCTGAAATGTGAAATGATTCATCTGAAGGTTTCAAATGTCAAACCAAAAGTGTTTCTCCATTTGGATAACATCCATTTTTGTTTCATCTGAACGTGAACTCTTCTTGCTGTTTTATGCATTTTGTTTCATGTTTTCAGTTCATTCATTCACGCGACTAAAGGGACGCCAAAAGTAATGATGAGACTTTCATTTTTAACTTTTCATTTGTCACGTAGTGTAGGCAAATCTTAGCATTACTTTAGCATTAGTACATCGAAATAAAAGTGTTAGTTATAGTATGCTAAATGTGAATACTTATTTTGTGTTTTTTGTATGTAAAACTTATTTTGAAAGGGCACTGGAAGTTTCATTTTGACACCACATGCTTATTTTCTGTCTTCCCCCTGCCAAAAATCCTGCAGACGCAATGTTGACACTGAAAAACTCATAATGTAATGATGCCCGTTGGATGTGCGGATGGCGTTGCTGTGGTAACGGGGTCAAACTGCATAAAGACAAACATTCCCTGACATGTTAATGTAAGCGCGCAGCAAAAATGAGCACGATTTGGCATAAAATGAGCCATTTAATGAGAGAACAATATTCCAAATGGTTAAAAGCTCAAAGAAGTCCATTTTAGCGAATTCAGTTGAAGAAAGACGGTTCTTGCAGGTCTCACGTGGGTAAAGAGTGACACTTTGCACAGCTCAAAAACACAAACTCTAGATGTTATAGTTTTGTCTGGAATGTTCCACAGAAACACATTAAACTGATCCATCTTGTGCTCACTGGTGCTGTGGTGCTTTGAGGAGTTGGACATGAGTTTACTGAATGTCTCTACCCTCTCTCTACCCCGTTTCTCACACTGGCTCTGCTGTCAAATAAAGCTTTCAGGAACCAGATTTTTACTGTCTTAAACAGAACTTGCAGTGGCCCAAAGTTATTCCTCATTTACTCAATTATTCACTGCCAAGTTTATTAGCACGTTTCACTTTATCAGAGACCAGAGCATGCTAACCGCACACCTCCTGTTACTCTGACAATTAATTTGCTTTATAATTAGATGCAAACAGGACACAGCAGGCTCCAAAGTGCTGCTTAAACTGGGCCAAGACAAATTTTGCATTTATTTCATTACATTTACTACTGAGACCTTATATGCATTTTTATATGCAAGCTCGCCTCTCCACAGATCTAAGCTGTAACTTGGCCTGGTGCCATCTGCGCCATCATTCTCCAGTTAGATATTTACTTACTACGAAATATAATTGCTGAAACAGAGACTAATGCGATCGTACTAAGAAATAACACTGCAGGGAACATTTAGTCTATACCTGCTGTTGATCTACCAGCAGTAACATGGGGGAAGTGTTTTGCCCAAAGACATAAAAGCAGCAGTATGCAGTGTCACTAGGGGGAATTGAACCAGCAAGTGTCTCCACCAACTGCTTCCTCTTGAGCAGTTGAATTTCAGGAATACTGTATGAATAAATGATTTGAGATGTTGAGACAGCTCCATTCTCTTTTGCATAAGGTTGCCGGCTCAATTCCTGTGCAATCTGACAGTTCTTTGCCATCCAAGATATCTCCGTGGAAGAGACATCGGCCAAAGAGGGTCTTCTGTTGTAGTGCCAGAGGAAGACAGCTCCGTACAAAAACGTCAACATCCAGAACTTTTGGAGTGGATTTGTCGCACCATCCTGTGGCTGGAAAACCGAATGCCGGAGAACACCATGCAGGCAATGCAGCAGAAACTAGAGGACTTCAGGGACTACAGACGTCTCCGCAAACCCCCCAAAGTCCAAGAGAAGTGCCAACTGGAGATCAACTTCAACACGCTACAGACCAAACTCAGACTCAGTAACCGGCCCGCGTTCATGCTGTCAGAGGGCAAGATGGTGTCCGATATCAATAACGCCTGGGGCAACCTGGAGGGGGAAGAGAAGGGCTACAAGGAGTGGTTCCTCAATGAGATCCGCAGACTGGAGAGGCTTGATCACCTCGCCGAGAAGTTTAGACAAAAAGCAGCTATCCACGAAGCATGGACTGAAGGTAAAGAGGAGATGCTGCAGAAGAAGGACTTTGAGACAGCCTCTCTGTCAGAGATCAAGGCTCTGCTAAAGAAGCACGAGGCATTTGAGAGCGACCTGGCGGCGCATCAAGACCGCATGGAGCAGATCGCCGCCATCGCACAAGAGCTCAATGAGTTGGACTACTTTGACTCCCCAAGTGTGAATGCGCGCTGTCAGAAGATCTGTGACCAATGGGACGCTCTGGGGAACCTGACTCAGAAACGCAGCGAAGCTCTGCAGAGAACGGAGAAAACTGCTGGAGACCATTGATCCGCTGTACCTGGAGTTTGCCAAAAGAGCGGCTCCTTTCAACAACTGGATGGAGGGCGCCATGGAGGACCTCCAGGACACCTTTATAGTGCACACCATCGAGGAGATCAAGGGACTAAGCACAGCCCACGAGCAGTTTAAGGCCACACTTCCAGAGGCTGACAAAAAACGAAATGCCATTTTGGGAATCCACAACGAGATCGCTAAGATCGTTCAGACCTACCGTGTCAACATCGCTGGGACCAACCCCTACACCACCATCAATCCTCAGGAGATCAATGCCAAATGGGACAAGGTCAAAACAGCTGGTGCCACAGAGAGACCAGGCCCTGATTGAGGAACACACTCGTCAACAGAACAATGAAAGACTGCGTGTACAGGTCGTCAACCAGGCCAACGTCATAGGGCCCTGGATCCAGACCAAGATGGAGGAGATTGGCCGTATCTCTATTGAAATGTATGGTACCCTGGAGGACCAACTCACAAACCTGCGTTAGTATGAGAAGAGCATCGTGAACTACATACCAAAGATCGACCAGTTAGAAGGAGACCACCAGCTCATCCAGGAGGCCCTCATCTTTGACAACAAGCACACCAAGTACACCATGGAGCACATCCATGTGGGCTGGGAGCAGCTTCTCACCACCACTGCCAGAACAATCAACGAGAACGAGAACCAGATCCTGACGCGAGACGCTAAAGGCATCAGCCAAGAGCAGCTCAACGAGTTCAGAGCCTCCTTCAACCACTTCGACAGGGACCACACTGGCACTCTGGGCACTGAGGAGTTACGAACCTACAGCACCTCCCTATGATCCAGAGGATGCTGCCATGTTTGAAGAAGTGTAAAGGTGATCTATTAAAATAGATCAAAAGGGGGAATGAAAGAATGTATGAGTCAGTGTTAAGATATAATTATGTTTACATGACTAAGAAGTGCCATAATCAATAAACTAAGAAGATGAGAACATCTAATCAGAGTGGGGACTGTATGTATTGCAATGTGTGCTTAAGATAATCTGTGCAGGCTCATCAGGGTGACGCATGCTGACTGGAGACTGAATGACAACACCACATATTGGAGCGACCCGAGCTGAAGAAAATACTATCAGGACCTGCCTAGAGACAACTCTGGGTCACGCTGCACTCTCAGGATGTGATACCATATCTGAGCGCAGGGAGAGGCATACTAGAAATACGGGAGCGCCTCTGGTCTAGTAGGAGTTCTTTGTGTAACAGAGTAGGGACAGGACCGCGCTCTAATTAGAATTGTAATATGTTAGGGTAATAAAACTTCTGTGATTCTCCTCGTTGTCTCTTTGCAAGTTTGTACTCTAGACTTCAGGAAATGAATACGCTTAAAACAGCAAACTCCACCACAGCATTCTGACATGTCTCCAGCTCTGTTTGAACTCTAGTGCTTCTACAGTGAGCGGAGTCACAGTGTTCTGTCCACAGGTGAGCTGCTGAGGTGGGTGCTCTTCAGTCTGACCACGGCTGCTTTCATCCTCTGTGTGACTGTGGTTCACATCTGGACCTGGACTCGAGGTAAGGTCCTGGTTTTGCCCTGGTTTAGCCCTGGTTTAGCCCTGATTTAACTCTGGTTTAGTCCTGGTTTAGCCCTGGTTTACACCTGGTTTAGCCCTGGTTTAGTCCTGGTTTAACCCTGGTTTAGACCTGGTTTAGCCGTGGTTTTGCTCTGGTTAGACCTGCTTCATGAAATTAAAATCTTACACACACTTCCTTTAAAGCAACACTGTGTAACTTTGTGGAGCTGGCACATCACCTGCATGATTCCATGGAAACAAAAATCAGTTAAAACTATACTGTGGAACATGCCAAACTGTGGAATATTACAGGCAAAGGAAACAAGTAGGAGGAGATTCTCCTTCAGGTCAAATAAGAGTCAAGTTTGTGGAGATGCAAGCTCACTCACAGGACAAGGACACTTTTTTTTTTTTTTTCAAAAAAGTTACACGTTATTATTGATGATAGTCACAATAAAAGCAGAAGAATGGTAATGTTTACAACAGTTTCTTCTGATGTGTATTTCAGGACGCAAAGCTCAGAGGGACAGGACCAGTGTAAGTACTTTGAATAATGATGGGAGGGCATCTGACACAGGGATATGAGAGTATGGGAGGGCATCTGACATGTGTGTGATTGACAGGTGGCCTCGGTTTATTATGAGAACGTGGGTGAACCTTCAGTGAGGATCAGAATGTAGAGCACAGCGCCCCCTGCAGCTCTGCACGTGTGGAGTGTGTGATAAATGCATCGGGGTTACGCTTTTTAATTGTACGTCTCTTAATCGTTTTTACATGTCCTAACTTTGACTCTTGCTTGAATAACACATTTAACTGGTCCAAAGAACGTTCACTGTACATATTTTGTCTTAAATATATTGTATCACTTTTTGTTTTAATGAATGAATAAAGAAATACAAGTTTCCAAGGGACTGTGTGTGTGCAAAGTAGCCACCAGAGGGCACGTCTTTGGGGTCGAATAATGGCACCACTTTCTAAAGCTGCTGTGAAAAACTTTTGTTGATTTATATTGACAGAGAAGACGTTGGACTTTGTGCCAGTTTTTGCTTCATGTGGATAGGCCCGGTAATTACAGAGACACGAACCATAAACCAGGTCAACAAATGTACAATCTCTGTCCTCCACATCCCATAGAAAACACTGCAGTCTGATAGGATTCAATATTTATTCTGGAAAAATACACTGCAAACAGGCTTACAAGGCATCTATTTTTTTTTTTTTTTGTATTTGATTAACTTTACTAAGTACCTACAACTGTGCGTGCATCATGTGTCCAGAAGAGGGCGACAAAGCCTGAGACTGTGGTGGTCATTAGGTGAGGGTATGTCTGGGTGGAAAACACAAAATAAACAAAACAATAAAATACCTTTGGAAAATAAGAGTGAGCCTAATGCTGGACAGTTAACTCCAAAGTTGCCACGTTTAGGAACAGTTATAATTTAGTTTGTCTCCTTTTTTTGTGTGTCCGTTGTCCTGGTCCCTCCCTCATGAAAGCAGAACCACATTCATTGATAAACTAATAAAAACCCACACTAGACCCTCTATCCTCGTCTCTTCTGCCCCTCTCCTCTTCTCTTCTCTTCTGCCTTTCTTTCCTCTCCTCTTCTCACCCGTTCTCCTCTCCTCTTCTGCTTTTCTCTCTTCTCCTCTATGTGACATTGCATTTTTTTTTCACAAATATTCAAGTTACTTCTGCTTTCTCACAAACGTTTAACTCTACATTTAAAAAAAACAAAAACTGCATGACAGCAAAAATATTACTATGACAATTTTTTCTTTAGGATTGATAACAACAGTACTACTACTACTACTACTACGACTAGTGAAAGCATGCATTTTGTTCCTAGGCAAGGTTAACCTTCACCTGTTCTCACATGCGCTAATTTTACCAGTTGTGGAAACACTTGGTTGCAACCAATACTTCTCAAATTCAGACCTTGTCAACTGTCTGGTATTTTTGGCTCACAAGGAAGTCCAACAACACTCCATATATGTAACACACTCTGGTTGTTTATTTTTCTTCAGCATATATAAAGACCGAACTGTGACCTCTTAGAGGCTTGCTTTTCTATCCTCGCATGTCTTCTGTGTATCTCCTGCTTGTAACTCCCTTACATCTGGCCAGATAAAGAACTTCTTTTATGACTCTACCTGGTCTATTGTCTCTTACTTTTTCCAACCTTGACTTCAACTAGGCTACTACTACTAACTAAGCTACAGCTAAAGCTGCTACTACTAGTACAGCCAAGTTAGTACTACTACTGCTACTACTACAGCTACTTCTTTATAATACTACTGCTACTACTACTAAAGTCTATGTTTAATACTTTATATTACTTTGTAATTATTTATTTGTACTGTGCACCACTTAGCCGTCATGTAGTAAGTTGTTGTAAATGAGCTATATAAATAAAGTTGACTTTGAATTGAAACATAAAAGCTGACTTTTACTAGGATACTAGATTATATTATTACAAGGCTGCTACTACTGCTAAATACTTGACTACTCATTCTTATAATAGCCTACTACTAGTATTTCTAGGGTACTACTACTACAAGGCTACTACATGCTGCTTCTTCTTGGTATACTCCTACTACTAGTTGGTTGTTGGTTGGTTGTTGGGTCAATTGGTTGTTGGTTGGTTGTTTAGTGGGTTGTTGGGTTGAATGTTGGTTAGTTTGGTTGTTGGTTTGGTTGTTGGTTGGTTGTTGGTTTGGTTGTTGGTTGGTTGTTGGGTCTGTTGTTGGTGGGTTGTGCTGCAGCACAAACTGGGAGTCATTCGGACATTACAACACAGGGCCCAAGTGGTTCCTACAAGCGCAGAGGGAAAGGAGAAAGAAGAACAACACGTGGAGAAAGCCCTCTCCGTTTGTGGATATCCTAAATGGGCTTTCAATAAAACGAAGAGAGCCAAGAAACAGGACAACAGAGAACCAGAGCCCAGGAGAAAGGGTGTAACTATTCCTTACCTGGCTGGTGTTTCCGAAAAACTACAGAGGATCTTCAGACAACATGAAATCCCAGTCTATTTCAAACCCACAAACACTTTAAGACAAAAACTGGTCCATCCTAAGGACAAAACTCCGAGCCACAAACAAAGCAATGTGGTCTACTCCATTCAGTGTAGTGAAGACTGCAGTGAGCGCTACATTGGAGAAACAAAACAGCCACTTCACAAACGAATGTATCAACACAGACGGGAAAACCAGGGTGGGCCGCAATCTGCCGTACATCTCCACCTAAAAGCCACAGGCCACTCCTTTGAGGACAGCGAGGTCCAGATCTTGGCCAGAGAAAAGAACTGGTTTGAGAGGGGAGTTAAAGAGGCTATTTTTGTCAAGAAAGAGAATCCTTCCTTGAACAGAAATGGGGGTCTCAGACATCATTTGTCTCCCATCTATAACTCTATCCTCAAACCTAAATCAAAACAGAGAAAATAATGGGACTAGCCAGGTCAGGTCCAGAGGTGTGAAAACACCATCATGGCCCTGAATGGATATGCTAACTACTCCCCCACTCCCACTCCATATTGAATAGACACTCCTAACTAACAGAAACTGTATGCAAATATGTGTTGTCTCAGAGTAATTTTCATTGTAATTAAGCTCCTTTCTCAGGCAGATATAAGGCAGTGTCCACCAGCATCTGACCAGAACTGAAGAAGCAGCTTGGATGAGCTGCGAAACGTATTCAACCAAATAAACTCTGTCCAGTTGACAAATTAAATTTCTCCTTTTGCCTTGTTGGTTGGTTGTTGGGTCTGTTATTGGTTGGTTGTTGGTTGGTTGTTGGTTGGTTGTTGGTTGATTGTTGGTTTGGTTGTTGGTTGGTTGTTGGTTGATTGTTGGTTTGGTTGTTGGTTGGTTGTTGGTTTGGTTGTTGGTTGATTGTTGGTTTGGTTGTTGGTTGGTTGTTGGTTTGGTTGTTGGTTTGGTTGTTGGGTTGGTTGTTGGGTCAGTTGTTGTTCATTTGTTGACGGTGGCGTAGAGCTGAGCAGGGTCCTCCACAGAGGTGTTCCTCACTGAGCTGTAGGTCACCTCCTCCTCACTGTGTCTGACCTGAGCAGAGGGACAGGACAGTAACTTACATTAGTATAGAATGCATTTATACAGTATGTATGAGATTTGTATGGGAAAAATCCATATATCCAAAAGGAAAACCCACAAATGTTGAACCTGATCATATAGAACTGAACTTTTATATCACATTTGCAGCTTAAGCCTCCTCCATCTGTTTTAAAGCTGCTGTACTTGATTTTTACTGTTTCAAAAACATGAAAAACAGAACTAGTTCATTTTAAACAGTTTGCAGTGATCCAAACTTATTCCTCACTTACCTTATGCATTCTGAGCATATGAGTTTACTCTCAGAGACCAGTGTGTTTTGCTGTGATGGTAAAGGTAAAAAAAAACAAAACAACTAAAATGCGAATTAATAAAATCAGTTTGTGTCACGGGGTGACTGGACTGGGCATGTGTGGGTTGATTGGAAGGGAGGTGTGTGTGTGCGCGGGACTGACTCTGACCCTGCCCCCAAATCAGTACTAATAGGGCGCAGGTGTGTCAGTAAAAGGGGGGGGAGAGCGGTGCGAGTGGCAGCACGACGGGGCTGAGCAGAGGAGACGGACGGTTTTGGGAGCTGGGTCGGGCGTCCGCGGTACCAGACATAGGGCCACGCTGAAGGAGCGCAGGAGGTGGGCAGAGGAAGCGGCGCACGACCTTGGCGCCCGAGCGACAGGACGCAACGTGGGAACAGTGGAGGGGGCGAGTGTGACAACCCCCCTCCTCCCAGCTAAGTGGCTTTTCTTGTTTGTTGTGCGTGTGGCGGGGCTACTCAAAGTTGCATGTTTTAATTTGGATTTTAGTGAAGTATTCTGCAAATTAGCCCTGGTCCAAAGTCCACTGCTCAATTAAGAGTTCCTACCTGTTGCCGGCCAATTGACGGCCTGTTCCTGCACGCAGGCCTCCTGAGCGCATGGACGAGTGCAGCGCGCGCATGGCAGAGCGGCCGGGACAAGAGGGAGAGACTGAGGCATCGCGGGAGCTGTGGAGGAGCACCGGAGCCGCGATCCCAGGGGACCCATCCACCTACCTCCAATGAGGGACTCTTAATAGTTTAGCTTTTAGTAGTTTTGGACATTTTATCATTCATAGACTCAATAAATTTTGTACATTTCTTTTAATTACGTGTGGCATTTTTATTTAATAGAGCACCTCCCCTTGGGACCAGAGGTTTTCAAATTGGGGCGTGTCCGGCCCGTGACAGAAAGTGGCGTTGTCGGCAGGATTGGTCCTTGGGTTGAGCCTCTATTAAATAAATATGTCTACTGAAGAGACACAGTCAGGTGGACAGTCCATGATGATGATGCCTTTTTTTATGGGCGGACCTTGGGTGTCAAGATTTAGTGGGACACAGTCCGATGTTAAATTTGGAGAATGGCGGAGCCAAATGGAGACTATGCTTACTTTCCAACCTATCAGAGACTCTCAAAAAGCTGACTTTGTTCTAGGATTTTTAGATGGAGAAGCAAAACGGGAGATTCTAGCTTTAGACTGGACTGAAAGGAACACCTCAAAGAAGATTTTTGATGCACTGTCTGAACTGTATGGAGACAACACCCATGTTTCCATTTTAAGAGCTCAGTTTTTCAACTGCAGACAGGAGTCTAACCAGTCACTGAGGGCTTTCTCTTTACGATTGCGCGAACTGTTTTCCAGGTTGAAGCAGAGCGACACCATGGGCTTGGAGCGGGGAGATTTGGTTCTAAGAGACCAGTTTGTGATGGGCCTGAAGGAGGGCCCCATCCGCCAAGAGCTCAGGCGGCAGGTGCGAAAGAGCCCCCACCTTACCTTTGAAGAGGTAAAAATGGAAGCTCTGGCCCTAGAGGAGGAGCAGGGTGAACATTGGCCAGCCTATGACTGCTTGGCGGTGAGTAGAACGCCCCCGACAAATACAAGTGTAGCTACGGACTGGAAACAAGCGTTGCGTGCTGAAGTTATGAAGGATGTAAAGGAGCAAATGTCAGCAATGACAAAGACAATTTTGGAAGAGCTAAAGGGAGCGGCCTCCCCTCCTTTTGACACCGCTCGACACCCAAGTAGAAGCCCGAGACCTAGAACCCCTCTTAATGCAAGATTTAAGTGGGATCCCCAAGGCCGTCCTATATGCAATGTGTGTGAACAAATTGGTCATATTAGTCGTAGGTGCCCCTCCAAACTGTCCAGTCAGGGTTTTTAAATGCCCCGGCCACTGCGGGTCAAGTGTCCGGACCCTCTCCTAGTGACCCAATCAATTGCAGTCCTAAAGCTAAGCTTATTGGAGATTGTCCCCTAATAGATGTGGGTGTAGATGGGATAAATGTTAAGTGTTTGGTAGACACTGGATCTCAAGTAACGCTGTTTAGTGAGAGTGTCTGTAGGAAGCTCCTTGGGAGTAAGCAACTAAAAAGCGAAGGATTGCCATGGTTAACATTGAGGGCTGCTAATGGGCTTAATATCCCATGGGTGGGTTACATGGTAGCTGACTTTGTCATCCATGGGGTCCGGGTGCCAGCGCGTGGTATTGTTGTAGCCAAGGATGAATGTATTGGAGCCGATAAAGCCATCCTTGGGATGAATGTAATTGCTGATTGTTGGGAAGAACTCTTTAGCAAGTACAGGGAATCCGTAAACCATCCAAAGCCCCCGCTTGGTAAAGAATGGGATTCTGTTTTTGTAGACTGTCAACGTGTCCGTGCTATGTCAACGGCGGACCAGTGGAAAGTTACAGCTCGCCTAGCCAGTCGCTCCCCTGTAACTGTACCTGCACAGAGCGAAATGACTCTTTGGGCCAAAATTCCGCCGCCCGCCCAAAGTCGACCATGTGATGCACTGGTAGAACCCCTAGGGGAACAGGGAAGGGTCGAAGTGGCAAGAGCTCTGGTAACTGTGGGGAAGGGCCGTATTCCCGTGAGGGTCCGGAACCTCCATCCCTTTGATGTTACACTCAGCAGATTTCAGAGGTTGGCAGCTGTGTCTGAAATCAGCCCTGACAGTGTGCGGGATGGCCAGGAGCTGTCCATTGTGGAAGTGGACCCTGGAGTCGTGGAAGTTGGTTTGATCAATTCTGCGGTAGAAAAACCTAAGGTAAATGCAGAGAGTTCTGCTTTTTCTTTCCTTAAGGGAGATGGATTGAATGAGGAGGAACAAAGGCAACTGGAGCAACTATTACAGCGATGGACACATGTCTTTTCCTTACATGAGGAGGACTATGGACGGACGGGTGCTGTGAAACACGCCATACCAACAGGTGATGCTAATCCTATCCGTGAGAGGTTTAGGCCAGTACCCCCGACCCTTTATAAGGAGATACGTAGCCTCTTAAAAGACATGTTAAAGGGGGGAGTCATTAGAGAGAGCTGTAGCCCTTGGGCGGCCCCCATTGTCCTTGTTCAAAAGAAGAATGGAGATTGGCGATTTTGTGTGGATTATCGCAAGTTAAATAGTGTAACCCACAAAGACGCCTACCCGTTGCCTAGAATTGAAGACTCTCTAACCAGCCTGAATAGAGCCGCGTGGTATTCCACCCTAGATTTAGCCAGTGGTTATTGGCAAGTGGAGGTAGAGGAAAGAGACAGAGGGAAAACTGCATTCACTACTCCTTTTGGTTTATTTGAATTTGAAAGAATGCCCTTTGGGTTGTGTAATGCACCTGCAACCTTTCAAAGGTTAATGCAGAAGTTCCTGGGGAATCAGTTAGCCGAATCAGCAATGGTTTATCTTGATGATGTGATTGTGTTTTCCAGAAATTTTGCAGAACACCTTCAACACCTAGAGTCTGTCTTTCAGTCCCTGAGCACCTATGGTCTTAAACTCCGCCCGGAAAAATGCCAGCTGTTCCGGAAGCAGGTTAAGTTCCTTGGGCATTTAGTCAGCAGTGAGGGAGTTTCCCCTGATCCAGAGAAGGTGGCAGCTGTTGCAGATTGGCAACCCCCTACTACTGTCAGGCAAGTCCGCTCATTCCTGGGGTTTGTGGGGTACTATAGACGATTTATAAAAGACTTTTCAAAGATTGCTAAGCCCCTGAATGGACTCTTAGTAGGCACTAGTCGAAACAGAGGGCGGGGCTCCCCTTCTGTTGAGTGGAATGAGCAGTGTGAAATGGCCTTCCAGCAGTTAAAGAAAGAACTACTGCAGGCCCCCGTTTTAGCGTATGCCGATTACACCTTACCTTTTACCCTCTACACGGATGCCAGTAACACCGGGCTCGGTGCTGTGTTGGCGCAAGACCAAGGGGGGGTTGAGCGCGTAATTGCATATGCCAGCAGAAGCTTGCATCCAGCAGAACGTAATGATGCGAATTATAGCTCGTTCAAGCTTGAGCTTCTTGCCATGAAGTGGGCGGTAGCAGAAAAGTTCAAGGACTATCTTTGGGGTGCAAAATTTTCTGTTGTGACGGACAATAACCCACTGGTACATTTACAAACGGCTAAGTTGGGAGCGACGGAACAAAGGTGGGTCGCACAGTTGGCCAACTTTGATTACTCAATCAGATTCCGCCCAGGAAGAGAGAACACTAATGCTGACGTCCTTTCTAGATTCCCCATTGTACCACCAAATCAGGTCCCGGAGGAGCAGGAGCCACTGCTGGCAGCGGTGGAGACCGCGGTCTCTCCACAGACCCGAGCTGACAGGTGGGGATGGGACCTAGACCGATGGCGGAGTCTACAGGGAGAGGACCCTGATTTGTGCAAGATCAAGGAACACATTAAGAGAGGTATGTTACCAAATGCTACAGAACGGCAAGCCATGGCTCCGCCTGGAAAGATTCTGTTGCGGCACTGGCAGAAGTTGGAGCTAAGAGGCGGTGTTGTGTGTAGAACCATCCAAGATCCGCAAACATTAGAGACTGTAAACCAAATTGTCGTTCCAGTTTCACAGGCACGACATCTCTGGACCATGTACCATGAGCGGATGGGACATCCGGGGCTGGAGAAGTCATTGGCTCTGCTGCGGAGAGGTTTTTATTGGCCACAGATGGAGGTCATGGTCAATACCTGGCTACAAGCATGCCCGCGCTGTGTTTTGCATAAACCCGGGCCCCAAGGTAAAGCCCCTCTAGTGCCACTGATTGCCAAGGCCCCTATGCGCATTGTAACTGTTGATTTTCTGACATTGAGCCGCCGTACCGATAGATACCAAAATATACTTGTCATGACTGATTTGTTCACAAAGTTTGCATGGGCTGTACCTACACTAGACCAAACGGCCCTCACAACAGCACGTGCCCTGTGGACCTATGTGATCCAGCCGTTTGGGTGCCCAGAAGTACTTCATTCTGACCAAGGCACTAATTTCGAGTCCCGGTTGATATATGAACTTTGCCAAATGTATGGGTCCCGTAAAAGCCGAACCACCCCGTATCACCCTATGGGGAATGGAACCTGTGAACGTTTTAACCAGACAGTGCTGAACCTTCTGGGTACATTAGAAGTAGAAAAGCAACAGAGGTGGGTAGAGTTCTTACCTGGACTCATCCAAGCGTATAACAACACTGTCCATGCGTCTACAGGATATGCACCTGCATTTCTGATGTTTGGCCGTCATATGAGGACTCCTGTGGACCTGCTGACGGGAGGCTTTGGAACTGAGGCCCCCATGGACACTACAGACTGGGTGGCCAAGCACCAAGAACACTTGGCCTATGCTTACCAGAGGACATCCGATAGCCTCCAGAAGGCTGGTCAGAAAAATAAGATGCTCTATGACCGCACTGCCAAAGATGCTCCGCTCTTGCCTGGGGAGCGAGTACTGGTGCGGGACCGCAGGCGGCGGCAGACTGGTAAACTCAGTGACCGGTGGGAAAAGAGACCCTTTGTTGTTGTTGCTAGACTTCATCCTGATCGGCCGGTCTATAAAGTGCGTCCAGAGGGGAAGGACGAGCCTGAACGTGTGGTTCATCGCAACAATCTACGGCCGTGCCTCCACTATACGGCGCCTGAGACCGGTGCCATTCATCACCAAGACAACGCGCTAATGCCGATGTGGGGACTCTTGTTGCCGTTGGGAGAGGGTGGGCAAGAGGGGCCTCCACTCTCACCTGAGCCAAGACGGTCTCAGAGGACCAATATGGGGGTACGACCCCGCAGGTATATGGACTAGAACTTTGTATGTTGTTCCAGGGACTAGAACATATTGGTCGGGGGGGTGTCACGGGGTGACTGGACTGGGCGTGTGTGGGTTGATTGGAAGGGAGGTGTGTGTGTGCGCGGGACTGACTCTGACCCTGCCCCCAAATCAGTACTAATAGGGCACAGGTGTGTCAGTAAAAGGGGGGGGAGAGCGGTGCGAGTGGCAGCACGACGGGGCTGAGCAGAGGAGACGGACGGTTTTGGGAGCTGGGTCGGGCGTCCGCGGTACCAGACATAGGGCCACGCTGAAGGAGCGCAGGAGGTGGGCAGAGGAAACGGCGCACGACCTTGGCGCCCGAGCGACAGGACGCAACGTGGGAACAGTGGAGGGGGCGAGTGTGACAACCCCCCTCCTCCCAGCTAAGTGGCTTTTCTTGTTTGTTGTGCGTGTGGCGGGGCTACTCAAAGTTGCATGTTTTAATTTGGATTTTAGTGAAGTATTCTGCAAATTAGCCCTGGCCCAAAGTCCACTGCTCAATTAAGAGTTCCTACCTGTTGCCGGCCAATTGACGGCCTGTTCCTGCACGCAGGCCTCCTGAGCGCATGGACGAGTGCAGCGCGCGCATGGCAGAGCGGCCGGGACAAGAGGGAGAGACTGAGGCATCGCGGGAGCTGTGGAGGAGCACCGGAGCCGCGATCCCAGGGGACCCATCCACCTACCTCCAATGAGGGACTCTTAATAGTTTAGCTTTTAGTAGTTTTGGACATTTTATCATTCATAGACTCAATAAATTTTGTACATTTCTTTTAATTACGTGTGGCATTTTTATTTAATAGAGCACCTCCCCTTGGGACCAGAGGTTTTCAAAATGGGGCGTGTCCGGCCCGTGACATTTGTCTTTAAATATTAGTGTAATCTGAAAGAGCACGTACATGTACACACACGTCAGTGTAGCAGCATTTTAACAGGTGATGGTCTCTTACCTGAGCAGAGCAGAAGACTCACAGCCAGAGTCATCATGTCTATTTTTCTTTCTTCCCTTTCACACTGTTTCTTTCTAACGTCCTCTAAACATGTCACACTTTTATATTCACTGCTTGTTCAGGAGTGTTTCTGTCACTAAAACTCCCCAAATTCTTGTTTAATGCAAATACCCAAACAGGTGAGGGACCATCCACCAGAAAAGTTGCGCAGTGCAGCTTTAACAATTCCTAAACAACATATGAGTGCCAAATAAAGTACAAATCACAGGGCTATGGAACAACAGCAAAAACAGCAGAGGTGAGTACAATGCTGGACTGGACTGGCATCATTTCAAAAACATGACTAAAACCACTGAAAACGTATGTAAGACATTGTTTTATTACATAAGACCAGTTCTATTAATGTATATGAATGTGCGTTTACCAAAGATGGAGCCTTTACGGATATTAAATACACAGATATATTATATTTAACATTCAATAAGTATAAACAGGGCCAACAGGCAAAGTGTGGAAACCTTGTGTTTTTAGTCTGGGTGTATTGAGGTTTGAAGTGTGAAATGTTTAGAGGAAGTTAGAAAGAAACAAAGCGTGAAATAGAAGTGGACTCACAGACATGATGACCCTGGCTGTGTTCACACCAGTGCTTCTCACTCCGAGTCTTCTGTACTGCACAGGTAAGAGACTTGAGTCCTTTTCTGTTCTAGGCCTGTTGGTGATTCTGTCTTTTACATGCAGCTATTGAAACGCTCATCAGAACTGGCTGAAATGGTCTGAAATATTTTATAGTCTCGAGGTTTTCAAATGTCAAACCAGGCAGTGTTTCTGAATCTGGGTTTAGTTTGCGTTTGATCGAATATTAGTGAATATGAGGAGCTCCATGTAACTTTCCGGATGGAGAGTGTGCTACCTGTGTGTCTCCATGGAGATCTTATTGCTTTGCCAAGAATGTTCCACAGTATTGCGTTAAACTTGGCAAGGCGTGATGCAGAGTAAAACATGAGTCCTTCTAGTTTCAGAAATAATGCTGCAAAGACGAAGACAAATCAAGTATGGACCTTATCTTCAGCAGTATGGCATTAAACTATCTTACATTGTTGTGATGTTGAGACAGCTCCATCTTCTGTAGCTCCAGGTCACTGGTTCAGTCCTTGTGTTATAACCAAACTTTTCTTCTGTTCCACAGAATCATCTGAGTTTGTGCAAGAGGGAGGAAGTATCACTTTGTCCTGTAACAATGTAAGAGAGGGACAAAGAGAATGTGATGGAACAGTATGGATTTTTAACTCGGCTGAAAAACCAGAGGAAACCAAAGAACTCATTGGACATGGAAAGATCGGCTCCAGTGTCCCAGAGACTCTGTCAAATCGACTCATACTTACACAAAATTGTAATCTGAAGATTCAAAATGTCCAACCTCAGGATGCTGGAAGGTTCTACTGTGAACAATACAACCAATCAGGACATCGTCTGCCTCCTGATGGTCCTGTGTATCTGTCTGTGGTCTCACGTGAGTATTTTGTTATTAGATAAGGAGTCTAACCCACAACCTCCTGACTGAGAGGAGGAGACAGGATAACCACTCTGCCACTGTAACACATATTAACTGAAGTGTCTTGTTTTTCACAGTGACTAAAGAGAAATATGAGAAGGCAGTTCAGTTCAGATGTAATGTGTCCTCCTCTCTCTTTGGTGTTAAAATAAAATGGCTGTTAAATGGGCAAGATGTCAATAATCTAACATTAACCACAAAGAACCTTCGAGACAGCATCGTTTTTGCAATTCAAGATTCACATGTCCATTACAAAGACGTGGATCTGTTCAAATGTGAAGTGAGTCATGGAGAGAACAAGATGATTTTCTCTCTCAGATCCAACAAAGCAGGTGAGACCAGGAGGAGTTTGGAAATGAATTAAGAAATAAAGAAATAAAGAAATAAATTACTGTAAGGTTTTAGAAAGATTTTGTTCATTTCAGGGAAGACTACGACTGAAACAACAATAACCCAGACAAAGAAAGGACAAAAAGACACCAGAGAAACTACGAATGTGTCAGAACCAAAACCAAAGACTGAAGCAGGTGTCAACAGGACTAAAGCTCCTGTAGTTTTTCTTACTCAGTAAATGTCATTTGTTTTGTGCTCTGCGGTTTGGGACACACATGGGTCCCACAAGACTTAGAAAATCATTAAAATCAGTCGCGCCCTGCCACACTGTCCTCGGTGCGGTGCGCTCCTGGTACTTCGCAAATGTACTTACCCATTGTAGCTAGCCACAGTATTCAAAGCACAAGAAAGTGGTATCCAAAGACACGAGAATGTGGTGTAGTGTGAAACGCCGCTGTTGGCATTTTACATTATGTGTGTGATAAGGACTAACCCTCCACCTCTTCTCATTTCAGAGGACGCTCAAACTACAGCCTCTCCACAGAACTGGAGCACAGGTAAAGGAAACACTACGTCTGCCCTGGAGACAGTACACAGTACACAGACAGTACACAGTGTGGCTTGAACCTAATTATTTGTTGGGATTGGCTTCACAAACTTATACTCCATATTAACCTTATGTCTTAAAGTATTTTAAACTGACAACAACCACGTCTTTCTCTCTGGAGCTGTTCTGTTCATTTATGCTGACTGAAGATGTTGAACTTTGTGACAGTTTTTGTTTCATGTGGATAGGCCCAGTATTTACAGAGATATGAACCATAAACCAGGTCAAAAAATGTACAATCTGACAGTTAAACAGCAAACTCCACCACAGCATTCTGACCTGTCTCCAGCTCTGTTTGAACTCTAGTGCTTCTACAGTGAGCGGAGTCACAGTGTTCTGTCCACAGGTGAGCTGCTGAGGTGGGTGCTCTTCAGTCTGACCACGGCTGCTTTCATCCTCTGTGTGACTGTGGTTCACATCTGGACCTGGACTCGAGGTAAGGTCCTGGTTTAGACCTGGTTTGGACCTGGTTTAGTCCTGTTTTAGTCCTGTTTTAGACCTGGTTTAGCACTGTTTTTTTGTAAAAAAAAAAAAAAAAAAAAAAAAAAAGTTACACAGTATGGCTTTAATAGTTATTATTGATGATAGTCACAATAAAAGCAGAAGAATGGTAATGTTTACAACAGTTTCTTCTGATGTGTATTTCAGGACGCAAAGCTCAGAGGGACAGGACCAGTGTAAGTACTTTGAATAATGATGGGAGGGCATCTGACACAGGGATATGAGAGTATGGGAGGGCATCTGACATGTGTGTGATTGACAGGTGGCCTCGGTTTATTATGAGAACGTGGGTGAACCTTCAGTGAGGATCAGAATGTAGAGCACAGCGCCCCCTGCAGCTCTGCACGTGTGGAGTGTGTGATAAATGCATCGGGGTTACGCTTTTTAATTGTACTTCTCTTAATCGTTTTTACATGTCCTAACTTTGACTCTTGCTTGAATAACACATTTAACTGGTCCAAAGAACGTTCACTGTACATATTTTGTCTTAAATATATTGTATCACTTTTTGTTTTAATGAATGAATAAAGAAATACAAGTTTCCAAGGGACTGTGTGTGTGCAAAGTAGCCACCAGAGGGCACGTCTTTGGGGTCGAATAATGGCACCACTTTCTAAAGCTGTTGTGAAAAACTTTTGTTGATTTATATTGACAGAGAAGACGTTGGACTTTGTGCCAGTTTTTGCTTCATGTGGATAGGCCCGGTAATTACAGAGACACGAACCATAAACCAGGTCAACAAATGTACAATCTCTGTCCTCCACATCCCATAGAAAACACTGCAGTCTGATAGGATTCAATATTTATTCTGGAAAAATACACTGCAAACAGGCTTACAAGGCATCTCTTTTTTTGTATTTGATTAACTTTACTAAGTATCTACAACTGTGCGTGCATCATGTGTCCAGAAGAGGGCGACAAAGCCTGAGACTGTGGTGGTCATTAGGTGAGGGTATGTCTGGGTGGAAAACACAAAATAAACAAAATAAAAAAAATAAATAAATACCTTTGGAAAATAAGAGTGAGCCTAATGCTAGACAGTTAACTCCAAAGTTGCCACGTTTAGGAACAGTTAGAATTTAGTTTGTCTCCTTTTTTTGTGTGTCCGTTGTCTTGGTCCCGCCCTCATGAAAGAACCACATTCATTGATAAACTGATAAAAACCCACACTAGACCCTCTATCCTCGTCTCTTCTGCCCCTCTCCTCTTCTCTTCTGCTCTTCTCTCTTCTGCCCTTCTCTCCTCTTCTCTATGTGACATTGCATTTTTTATTTTTTATTTTTTTCACAAATATTCAGGGCCAAGTTACTTCTGCTTTCTCACAAACGTTTAACTCTACATTTAAAAAACAAAGCAAAACTGCATGACAGCAAAAATATTACTGTGACAATTTTTTCTTTAGGATTGATAACAACAGTACTACTACTACTACTACAACTAGGCTACTACTACTAACTAAGCTACAGCTAAAGCTGCTACTACTAGTACAGCCAAGTTAGTACTACTACTGCTACTACTACAGCTACTTCTTTATAATACTACTGCTACTACATCTAAAGTCTATGTTTAATACTTTAAATTACTTTGTAATTATTTATTTGTACTGTGCACCACTTAGCCGTCATGTAGTAAGTTGTTGTAAATGAGCTATATAAATAAAGTTGACTTTGAATTGAAAAATAAAAGCTGACTTTTACCAGGATACTAGATTATATTATTACAAGGCTGCTACTACTGCTAAATACTTGACTACTCATTCTTATAATAGCCTACTACTAGTATTTCTAGGGTACTACTACTACAAGGCTCCTACATGCTGCTTCTTCTTGGTATACTCCTACTACTACTACTAGTCGGTTGTTGGTTTGGTTATTGGTTTGGTTGTTGGTTGGTTGTTGGGTCAGTTGTTGTTCATTTGTTGATGGTGGCGTAGAGCTGGTCAGGGTCCTCCACAGAGCTTTTCCTCAATGAGCTGTAGGTCGCCTCCTCCTCACTCTGTCTGACCTGAGCAGAGGGACAGGACAGTATCTTACTTTAGTAAATAGTGCATTTATGAGATTTGTATGGGGAAAATCCATATATCCAAAAGGAAAACCCACAAATGTTGAACCTGATCATATAGAACTGAACCTTTATATCACATTTGCAGCTTAAGTCTCCTCCATCTGTATTAAAGGTGCTGTACCTGATTTTTACTGTCTCAGAAACATGAAAAACAGAACTAGTTCATTTTAAACAGTTTGCAGTGATCCAAACTTATTCCTCACTTACCTTATGCATTCTGAGCATATGAGTTTACTCTCAGAGACCAGAAAGGTAAAAAAAAAACAAAACAAAAAAAAAAAAAACTAACATGCTAATTAATAAAATGTGTTTGTCTTTAAATATTAGTAGTGTAATCTGAAACAGCACGTACATGTACACACACATACACACTGTATGCCCACTGGACTGTCACAGAGAGTCAAATTTACCACTCTTCTAAACACAACCTATGAGATTGGGGCCTTGCTCAACGGTACCTCAGCACCTAGAGCTATAGGTCAGGCATATTCAAACTATGGCCCAGGGGCAATTTCTGTTGAATTGGCCCAAATGAGCCAAAATAGTATTTTATTACTGCAGATTTGAAGAAGTCTGTTGACATAACTTAAATAACAAACCTTCAGATGTGATACAGACTTAAATAAATGCTCCGAGCCTTATTAAAGGTGTGGGGACTCAATCAAACCTGCTGTACGTTAAATGCAACACTCTGAATTTTTTAACTTCATTATTCCGCTTGATGAAAAGTTTGGATACTCCTGAGCTAGGTGCTCCTGAGCAGGTGACCCACTGGTACTCCCAGGTAACAGGGCTGTATGTTTAAACCTATTCTGCAAAATCAACTTTTTAGAGCTTTTAACCATGTTATATTAGTATTTATTTCCCCTCACCATTTCCTCACCTGAAGTTGTTATCCGCAACTCCCTTTTCACCTCCACCGGCACACGCCCACTGCTCTGTACTTTCATTTTCCAATCAGTCATTCTTTTTTATACATCTGAGGTGCCGACAGCTACACGGCTCTTTGTTGTGACGACGTTTGCAGCAATGTCAGCTCCCACTGGCCACTGCAGTTTTCTACTGCGGAAGTCGGTGGGCTTGTTTCGTTTTCAGATCAATATTGTGATTTAAAATGTGCAAATTATAACAAAATGATTCACGGGTGTCGTAGATTATATACGTATAGAGCTGACACCGGCACTATGTCATGTTTAATGTGAGTCACTAGTAAGAGCGTGTGTTTCACAGTTTAACAGACCACGAACCACACATGCTCCATCACATCATCATTACACTTTGAGAAAATTGTCCTGCTCGAAACCCACTTTGTCTTTGTTTTGTTTGAGCGGAGCCTACAGCTACAGCCTTATGTAACAGATAATACTCCCTACAACTGTACAACAACTCAATCTTGGGGTGGCATGGCTTAAGTCTTGGTAGCGCTAGTCTAGTCTTATAGTATCTCAAGCTCAGGACTGATCCAAGACCTGGTATAGTCTTGATCTTGAAATACTATAAGCCTTTTCTTGTGTGCCATAACCAAAATGATCACCCAGGGACATGAAAAGATTGTCAGAGTTTTGAATTGATTGGAAATACAATAGAAAAAGTGCGACCCATGTTTTGTCCTCTGGCACTTCAGGTTATAGCACAAAAATAGGCTTATATTGCTTTGATTGTTATAAACTTGCCCCAAAGAACAATATGATGCACCCCATTGTTTCGCATTTTGACTTGGTCCTGGTTTAGTGCTGGATTAGTCCTGGTTTAGTCTTGAGGTAGTCCTGGTTTGGTCCTGGTTTAGTCTTGGGGTATTTCTGGTTTAGTCCTACTTTAGTCCTGGTTTAATCTTGGGATAGTCCTGGTTTAGTCCTGGTCTAGTCCTTACCTCATTTCTCTGGTTCTTCCTGTTGTGTAGGACGTAGGACACTCCCTCTTCAGATTACCTACAAGATACTTTCCCTGGGCAGATACTTTAAAGCACCTCTAACAACGTTTCCTCAGTAGCAAACAATCCAAGTCATCGTTTAACATTTAAAACAGTCAAAACCCATTAAGACTAATTCCCATGAATACAAAACATCAAATTCATCATTATCTTCTAAAAACACTCCACTTCTTTGTTCTCAATATCATCTAAAATGTACAATCATCAAATTTATCAGCGTTATTATCATCTAAAATACAATCCTTCAACAGCAAAACCAGAAGTCATAGTTTTATCCCATGAGAGAAAGTATGAGAGTTACTGCAAGTTCTAAGGTCAGCTGGAAGAGTGTTTCAGTCTTACTAACAAGATGTGTGACGTGTCTTGCTCAGTAACACAACAACAGAAGGCACCGGCCAGAGCAGACATGAAACCGCCAACCTACAAGTTATAGGATGACAACATGGGTTCCTGTTTTTTTTTATTTTATCACACATTTTCTGTAAACCCTGCCCACCATAGCACACTGCTGTTCCTGTTTAAGCCCAACATTATATTGAGCTGTACAACATGACTGATTTGTAGCACATTTATGATAAAAAAAATAAAACTCACACTTAAACTCACAGGGGGGTCACTTCTGGTGTCTGCATGTTTCACTGTAAACAAACACAGATGTAGTTCTTAAATATGACGAGAGGATTTAAAGCAGACTTGCAAAATCAACTTTACTGAGCTTGTTATAGTTGTTTCCTTCTCATGAACGTGTTTTTAGAATGATTCATGCATGTTTGAGTAATCTTTATTTTCCTGTATTCAAGACGTCATTGCTCCAATCTACCCGTTTTCATTGACACCGGTACACGCCCACAGTGACGTACTTACATTGTTCTCCAATTTTATTTCCCCAACTGGTGATACAACTACAGTAGTGATAGTGATTTTGGTACAAATGAAAAAGAATCTGCTGCTCACTAGTGTGAAGTGCAGCTATCCATCAAAGGTGCTTTTATTAAGTCGTTTTAGATGAATATTGATCCACGGGTGTCACAGATTAGAACTATATAGCACACTAATCCAAGAAACGTTCATTTTGTCTTCTTTTGTACATTCACTTCTAGGGTTCTTTTTAAAGACAATACAGTGGGAGATGTGTGACCACCAACACCGGTGACAGTTCTGAAGATGGCTTGCAGCTAGCAGCCCAAACATGTCAACAAGGTAAATCTACTTTTTATCCTCTGTTGTGTCGCACATAAATGCAGTATTCTGTGTGATGTTGTTTCACCTGTGAGTCTCCTCCATATGACCACGACCACCACAGTGACAAGTACTCCAGCTACAGCCGCGATCACTGCCCACAGCCAACCTGCACACACACAAGTTCAACACAGTAACAGTAACTACGTACAAAAGTAAAAGCACTGCACTTATGCATGGTGTGAACCATATTGCCCAGAGGAGATCGCTTTTAAACGTTCTTAAACTTTGGATACAGAGCTGTTTGATGGAATGTCATGATTTGGACTAACATTCTTCAAATACTTAACCTTTTCCAGTTTTGATAAATAAACCACGCCAAAGAATTCTGGTTTTAGTGATTTTTTAAGTTAAGTACAAAGTCCCTAACAGGTGCTTTTACCCTTCAGACTGGGAGAATTGACTGAAATTCTGGTGCCCCTTATTTATTACGATTTATTAAGAACCATCCAACTACAGTATATAAAGTAAATATAAAGTACATACTACACCTCCTTATGGTTAGCTGTAAGATTCTGTGCAATGCTCTGCCCACAAACCTACGTCACCCACACGACAATTCTCCATAAATATGGCGCGACTGATTTTAATGATTTTCTAAGTCTTGTGGGACCCATGTGTGTCCCAAACCGCAGAGCACAAAACAAATGACATTTACTGAGTAAGAAAAACTACAGGAGCTTTAGTCCTGTTGACACCTGCTTCAGTCTTTGGTTTTGGTTCTGACACATTCGTAGTTTCTCTGGTGTCTTTTTGTCCTTTCTTTGTCTGGGTTATTGTTGTTTCAGTCGTAGTCGTCCATGAAATGAACAAAACATGTTAAAGTTATATAGTATAGAAAATCACACATATCTGGTTCTGCAAATGAATTTGGTTATTGCTGTTCAAATCTTTGTTTGTAAAACCATACAGTATTTCATTTTTTTTTTTTTTTTTTTTTATTTTGTTTTTTCCAAACTCCTCCTGGTCTCACCTGGTTTGTTGGATCTGAGAGAGAAAATCTTCTTGTTCTCTCCATCAGTCACTTCACATTTGAACTGATCCACGCGTGTGTAATAGACATGTAAATCTTGAATTGTAAAAACGATGCCGTCTCCAAGGTTCTTTGTGGTTAACTGTAGATCATTGACATCTTGCCCATTAAACAGCCATTTTTTTTCAACACCAGAGAGAGAGGAGGACACAGAACATCTGAAATAAACTGCCTTCTCATATTTCTCTTTAGTCACTGTGAAAAACAAGACACTTCAGTCAATATGTGTTACTGTGGCAGAGTGGTTATCCTGTCTCCTCCTCTCAGTCAGGAGGTTGTGGGTTAGACTCCTGATCTAATAACAAAATACTCACGTGAGACCACAGACAGATACACAGGACCATCAGTAGACAGATAACGTCCTGATTGGTTGTATTGGTGACAGTAGAAGAGTCCAGCATCCTGAGGTTGGACATTTTGAATCTTCACACCACAATTTTGTGTAAGTCTGAGTCGATTTGACAGAGTCTCTGGGACACTGGAGCTGATCTTTCCAAATGTAATGAGTTCTTTAGGTTCTCTTGGTTTTTCGGCTGAGTAAAAAGTCCATGTGGTTCCATCACATTCTCTTTGTCCGTCTCTTACATTGTTACAGGACAAAGTGATACTTTCTCCCTCTTCCACAAACTCAGATGATTCTGTGGAAGAGAAATCAAAAAGGAAAGAAAATACTGATTATACTGTATTACCTATGTGTGCCTATGTGTCCTTGGGCAAAACACATCCCCCATGTTACTGCTGGTAGATCAACAGCAGGTTTAGACTGAATGTTTTCTGCAGTGTTATTTCTTAGTACGATCGCATTAGTCTCTGCTGTTTAATCACACGACACAACATTTTACCAAATAAAAATGTGTTTAATTGTGTTTTGGTAGGAGAAATATCTATCACCAGGGCAAGTTACAGGTTAGATCTGTGGAGGGCCGATCCTGCTCACAGTAAAAATGCAGTTTGTAAGGTCTCATGTGGTATTTTCTTTCCATTTACTTGAGCAGAAGCAGCAGTCTTTCCCCAGTACAGATATATTGTATAAGCAGCAGTCTGCATCTAAGTATAAAGTGTTTTATTGTCCAGTAATCAGAAAGTGTGGGGTTAGCATGGTAGTTACTGAGGAATAACTTTGAACCAATGCAACTCATTTAAACTGTTCTGTTTTTCATGTTTTTAAGACAAAGGCTTTATTTGACAGGAGAGCCTCAGTGTGTGAAATAGGACTGGCAAAAGTATCGAAAATCTGATTTTAATCGATACTAAAACTAGAATCGAAACTAGATACTCATTTGAGCAGGTATCAATACTAAACAAGTCACAGTCACAGGGCAGAAATGTCGTCAAGGTCAAGGTAGAATCCATGGCAAAGGAGAAATTCAATTTGTCAACTGGACAAAAGTTTGTTTTTTTTTGTCCACTTGAATTTCTCTTTTGTCATATCATACACAGATATAAGACCACACGGGAATATAAAAGAAAATACTATAATTTGATGTTGAAAATTACTATTGTCTAAAAAAAGTTTTTTGTTTTTTTAAAATTAATTAATTAATTAATTATTTATTTTTATTACCATTGTGGTAGCAGAATTGGGATTGTTTATTGAGTCTATTCCTTAGGTATTTGAATTTTGAATTTTATTATTATTTTTTATTTATTTATTTATTTTTTTATAAGACTTTTTTTTTTACAGAGCTGTCTCTCTTTAAGTCTCTCTTTCTCTCTTTAACTGGACTCTCTTCAAGACTGAAAGCACTATCTTTAGTATTGTGTTCATTCTAGATACGATTTATTAAGAAAAATAATTTTTAAAGAACCCGTTTAATACATAATGGACTTTTTTGAGCTTATTAGAATTATGTTAATGTTATTATGTCATAGATAGAAACCCTGCTCAGTTTTTAAGTCCATAAATCTTCACCAGGCTCGTTTTAAGCCTTTCTGATGTCAAATTGTGCTCGGGGCATGTTTCCCATTACACAGTTTAATTGATGACCATGTTTAAAGGCCAATAACATATACAAATAATGCATAATATTTGTTCTTTAAAAGTCTGAGCACAGAATACAAATGAAAAGTTAAACATTTAAGTATCAATGCAAATGCAAAACAGCAAGAAGAGTTCACGTTCAGATGAAACAAAAACGAATGTTGTCCAAATGGAGAAACACTTTTGGTTTGACATTTGAAACCTTCAGATGAATCATTTCACATTTCAGACGATCAGTGTAGCAGCATTTCAACAGGTGATGGTCTCTTACCTGAGCAGAGCAGAAGACTCAGAGTGAGAAGCACAGGTCTGAACACAGCCAGGGACATCATGTCTGTGGGTCTTGTGCTTCTTTCACACTCTTTATAACTTCCTCTTCAGAACTCAATGCATCCGGGCTGTACTAGAAAAATTTAACTGTTTATTAATGATTTATTATTTTGAAATGTTATGGATGACCAAATGATGTATTGATGTATAGTTTTGTAGGTTATTGTACACAACAGACTTTTATATTCTTATTCATGTTCAGGAGTGTTTCTGTCACGAAAACATCCATGGAACAATTTCTATTATTAACACTGAAGTGGATTAGCTGTGTAGCCGAGGTGATTTGAAAGTGATTGTGCTTTAAAAACACAGTGGAGCTCTTCTAGATTGCCACCATAATGAAACAAAATACATAAAGCTTTTGACAGAGGTGGTAGAGTATCCACAAATTGTACTGTAAGTAAGAGTATCGTTACTTACTTAATTAGGAATAGTAAGAGAAGTATTTGGGAAACTGACTGTAAGAGTAACTGGAAGGACAAAACATTATAAAGAATGATTATTATTATTTTGTCACTTGTAGACTTACTCACAGTGGGAAGAAACCAACACTTTTTACTGTTGTACTGTTACACTGTACAATATATTACTCCAGTAAAAATACTGTTACACTGTATTATATATTACTCAAGTGGCCTAGGTAAAAGTATGCTAAAGTAACATAATATGTGACATTTACTTATTAAGTAAATGGAACTGAGTACACAGCTCTATTTTTTTTTTTTTTAAAGTTGATGTCTGCATGTAAAAAGGAGAAGAACAGATCTCACAGATAAAAACATTTTAGGAGTTAAAGTCAGGCTACTGTTGATGAAGTTTCAGAGAGATGAGAGTAACACAAAGACAGAATGTTCAGACCAATCCTTTTCCCATTGTGACAAAAGCCTTATGTCGAGTATGAAATGATTTGAATATCAGTGATTATTCTAATTTTTGTGTTTTTTCCTAGTTTGAAATGAGAGATTTTGTGCTACTTTAAAAGTTTTGTCCTTCCAGTTACTCTTACTTGAGTAGTTTCCTAAATACTGTGACAGCAAAACTCAGCTCTGGCCTATGAAAGTTGTGAAAAGTGCTCATACATTCATTGTGAGGTAAGTGAGGAATACTTTTGGACCTATGCAAACTGTTAAAATGAACTAGTGTGGATCTTCACTTCAAATTAAACTGAATTATTCATGTAAAAATAACTGATGAAACCTGCACCAAAAACACTTGATAAAAACTATTTTTCTGTTTTAAAGAGGACATATTATGCCTTTTGCAGGTTCATAATATTGAACTCTAACATAAGAAGATCACCATTTCACCTTCTGTTCAGTATAAACCACAACACTGACGTAAACCCGGACTAAGAATAGAAAAAGGCCCAGTGACTTCCTGTTTAAAACTACAGATCAGGCCCTGCCTCTTCACAGGGACATTTCAGTGTAACAAGCAGCAGATTTACACTGTGTGTTTTTATTGTTGAGAAAAATGCAAAGTGACATTTTATAATCCTACATGTGTGACCCAGAAAATGTATTTAAAAAACTGTAACTAAATACAGGGATTAGGAGATAAGGGTTTGTATTGGTTGCTTTTCTTCTTAAAATGTACAGTCAGACAGTTTAAAAACCTTTTGAATTTAAGATCTTTTTCTAATCTTGTTAATGGATTCCATAAATTTATACATCGATTTTTATGCCACGTTATCCAGGGTTGGGTCGCAGAGGCAGCAGTCTAAGCAGGGACTCCTACACTTCCCTCTCCCCAGACACTTCCTCCAGCTCCTCCGGGGGGACCCCAAGGCCAGCCCAGAGACACAGTCCCTCCAGTGTGTCCTGTGTCTTTCCTGTCGCCTCCTCCTGGTGGGACATGAACACTTCCCCAGAGAGGAGTCCAAGAGGCATCCAGAACAGATGCCTGAGCCTCATCTGGTCCTCTCCACGTGGAGGAGCAGTGGCTCTACTCCGAGCTCCTCCTGACCAGCCACCCTGCAGTGGAAACTCATTTCTATTACTTGTATCATGTAGATGGTAGTAAATGTAAATGTATTGCCAGAAGCATATTTCATAGTCATTTCTACACTAAACATGAATTTATTAAAGAGAATTTGAGGAGTTTTAGTGACAGAAACACTCCTGAACAAGCAGTGAATATAAAAGTCTGTTGTGTACAATAACCTACAAAACTCTCATTTCTGATGCATTCATTTAAAGGGGGAGGGGAAAACACACATTTTCTAAGCACTGAATCCTCGAATGCACAAAAAATACAGGATTACTCAAACATGCACTTTTAACAACTTAAATAAATCAATACAACATTTGGTCATTCATAAAGTTCCAAATGATAAAAGCATGAACATCAGTCACAGGTTTGTGTCTTTGTCGTACTTATTAAAGTCTGAAGTGTGACATGTTTAGGGGAAGTTCGAAAATAAAAAAGTGTGAAAGACTAAGAGCACAAGACCCACAGACATGATGTCCCTGGCTGTGTTCAGACCTGTGCTTCTCACTCTGAGTCTTCTGCTCTGCTCAGGTAAGAGACCATCACCTGTTGAAATGCTGCTACACTGATCGTCTGAAATGTGAAATGATTCATCTGAAGGTTTCAAATGTCAAACCAAAAGTGTTTCTCCATTTGGACAACATTCGTTTTTGTTTCATCTGAACGTGAACTCTTCTTGCTGTTTTGCATTTTGTTTCATGTATTCATTTCATTCATTCATGCGACTAAAGGGGCGCCAAAAGTAATGATGAGACTTTCATTTTTAACTTTTCATTTGTCACATAGCGTAGGCAAATCTTAGCATTACTTTAGCATTAGTACATCGAAATAAAAGTGTTAGTTATAGTATGCTAAATGTGAATACTTATTTTGTTTTTTTTGTATGTAAAACTTATTTTGAAAGGGCATCGGAAGTTTATTTTGACACCACATGCTTATTTTCTGTCTTCCCCCTGCCAAAAAGCCTGCAGACGCAATGTTGACACTGAAAAACTCATAATGTAATGATGCCCGTTGGACGTGGGGATGGCGTTGCTGTGGTAACGGGGTGAAACTGCATAAAGACAAACATTCCCTGACATGTTAATGTAAGCGCGCAGCAAAAATGAGCACGATTTGGCATAAAATGAGCCATTTAATGAGAGAACAATATTCCAAATGGTTAAAAGCTCAAAGAAGTCCATTTTAGGGAGTTCATTTGAAGAAAG
The DNA here is from genome assembly GCA_029959045.1 of Taenioides sp. WSHXM2023. NCBI lineage: Eukaryota > Metazoa > Chordata > Actinopteri > Gobiiformes > Gobiidae > Taenioides > Taenioides sp. WSHXM2023. The sequence goes on along the minus strand of CM057107.1, from coordinate 4,617,166 downwards.
ACGGTTCTTGCAGGTCTCACGTGGGTAAAGAGTGACACTTTGCACAGCTCAAAAACACAAACTCTAGATGTCATAGTTTTGTCTGGAATGTTCCACAGAAACACATTAAACTGATCCATCTTGTGCTCACTGGTGCTGTGGTGCTTTGAGGAGTTGGACATGAGTTTACTGAATGTCTCTACCCTCTCTCTACCCCGTTTCTCACACTGGCTCTGCTGTCAAATAAAGCTTTCAGGAACCAGATTTTTACTGTTTTAAACACATGAAAAACAGAACTAGTTTATTTTAAACGTTTTGCAGTGGCCCAAAGTTATTCCTCATTTACTCAGTTATTCAGTAATGCTAACAAAACCTATACCAATGAAGAATGTATCTGCACATTTATTTCATTACATGCACTACTGAAACCTTATATGTGTTTAACTCTGAGCAGCGTCGCCTCTCCACAGATCTAACCTGTAACTTGGCCTGGTGCCATCTGTTTAATGGTACACTGTGAAACATTCTCCAGGTGGATATTTTCTTCTTACGGAACATGAATATATGATTTGAGATGTTGAGACAGCTCCATCCTCTCTTGCTCAAGGTCGCTGGTTCAATCCCTGTAATATAACTATTCTTTTCTTTCTCTTATGATTTCTCCTCCACAGAATCAGCTCCAGCTCCACATGAGTTTGTGGAGGAGGGGGAACGTATCATTTTGCCCTGTAAAGATGTAAAAGACGGACAAAGAGAATGTGATGGAACCACATGGATGTTAAAAAATAAAGAGCTTATTACACATGGAAAGATCGGCTCCAGTGTCCCAGAGACTCTGTCAAATCGACTCAGAGTGACACAAAATTGTAGATTCTGGAGATTCAAAATGTCCAACCTCAGGATGCTGGACTCTTCTACTGTGAACAGTTCGACCAATCAGGACGTGTGTCTGATGGTCATGTGTATCTGTCTGTGGTCTCACGTGAGTATTTTGTTATTAGATCAGGAGTCTAATGCTCTGGGCGAATACTAGTCTCTGTGTTCTTATACTTGATCATTCTAAAGATATTCAGGAAGGATTCATTTTTGTCCTGTAAATGTGACTTTTTTATTATCAATACCAGCTCAAATGAGTATCTAGTTTCAATACTAGTTTTAGTATCGATTAGTATCTGATTTTCAGTAAGTTACGTATATTGACTGAAGTATCTTGTTTTTCACAGTGACTAAAGAGGAAAACGAGGAGAACGTTGAGTTAAAATGTCAAGTGTCCTCTGTTCTCCCTGATGTCAATCCAAAATGGCTGTTCAACGGCCAAAACGTCAATAATCTACAATTACCCACAAAAAAACTTTAAAACGGCATCGCTGTAACAGTTCCAAAATCACATTCCCGTTACAAAAGCACAGATCGGCTCAAATGTGAAGTGTCTCATAGAGCGGACAAGAAGGAGTTCTCTCTCAGAGCCAACAAACCAGGTGAGACCGGGAGGAGCAGTGTGTCATTTGTTTTGTAGACCAACAGCCTAAAGTTTGTGTAAGTCTAAGAAATGGGGGTCAGTGTAACATGACAGAGCTGTGTGTGTGTGTGACTTTGTGTATTGGGAATAAGAGGTCAAAATTACATTACATTATGTGTGTGATCTCTTCTCATTTCAGAGGACGCTCAAACTACAGCCTCTCCACAGAGCTGGAGCACAGATGGGGATGTGAGTGAAGGAAACACTACGTCTGCCCTGGAGACAGTACACAGTACACAGACAGTACACAGTGTGGCTTGAACCTAATTATTTGTTTGGGATTGGCTTCACAAATTTATACTCCATATTAACTGTAGGAGACACTTATCTGGGCACAGTGTGGATGTGTGCGTGGGGTCACGTGAGTGTGGGTGTGTGCGTGTGTGCGGGCGTGGAAAGGGAATAAAGGAGGGCACACTCACCTGGGTAGGGACAGAAGAGGTTGGATTTGGGTAGCCACAATTTTTGTTGACCGCTTTTGCTTTATTTCCGGGTTTAGTTTTCAGTCCAGTATTCATCCTGTAATATCCTGTCACTCATTTTATTAATCGCCGTAAATGTACTTTCGGATCCAGTGTTTCTTTGTTTTACATCGCATTCAGCGCGTCACCTTTTCCTGGACCCAATTCCGCCTCTTAAGCGGCTTTAAAGGAACCGAGGCATCGTAGCCGCTACATCTGTCAACAAAAAAGGCGATCTATGAAGAGCATCAGCGCGCATCCAAACGCCAAACAATCAAACAAAGAAACGGGGGTCAAGCGGGAGAAACCGGAGCAGCTAAGTGCACCACACCACGCATGAAATCAGCGAAATACAGGTAAGCTTACCTGTTAAATGTTGTGGATCGAGGAATCCGATTGACGTGCGAAGGCCTTGTAGTAGCCGGCCGAATTTTATGAATGAAGCGGGTTGTAATCGATGCACTGTTGGAGGCGCTCTCTCTCCACGCTTGAAACAAAGGCTGTGTTGGATTTACACGCGGATGTTGTCTGGATGCTTTGTTGTTGAATTGTTCGAAATAAAATGCAATGTTCACGGATTTTAATGAAGTTTTAAAGTTGTTGTTTGTAAATAAAATAAAAGGTAACAAATAAAGTTGAAACAAAATGAGTGAAACTGGTAACCCTGCGCAATGCCCAAATATGGAACGAGAAAAAAGAGAAATAAAATGACGGTCAAAGCACTTGGAAATAAAGTAGAACAACTTCAAAATGAACGCAAAACAGCTGTCAATAAAATGAAAGCGCTTATACCACAAATGAAAGGTGAAATGAAAACAAAGGAAAATGCCCCGCAAATCCAAATACATCTGTCCAACTTAAAGGCTCTGCATGAAAAGGCCACTTTCCTACACAATGAGCTGTTGCCACTGCTCCCAGAGGATGAACTGGAAAAACAAAACGAATGGTTCTTCAGTATAACAGAATACACTCAAACATTTATGGGAAAGGTCAACGAATGGAATCAAGCAAATGACTCAGAGCCGCCACCACTAATCAATGAGCTGTCTGCACACATTCAGAGTTCTCTTGTGCTTACATCTGAACATGGGGCCCAGGATGAAGTGCATCCTGAGGACAGTGTTTCAAACAGTGGGAGCAAAAGGTCTTATCATTCCTCCACCACCTCACGTGCCTCTGCTCGGTGGAAAACTGAAGCTGAGCTGGCAGCTTTAGAAGCAAAGCAAAAACTGCTCACAGAAAGACATGCAATGGAAGAGGAGGAAGAGAGGCTGCGCAAAAGAAAGGAAAAATTACAGTTGCACAGTCAAATAGCAGAAAAAATGGCCAAACTGAATTCTATCAAAGCCAAAACAACAAGCAGTGTGGCCAGTTGTAGAATATCCAGAATATCAGATGGGATGAACTCTTATGTTGAAAAGAAATGGCCTCAGCCCCCAGCGCAGTCACTACTGCAGCCTCAGCCCGCAGCGCAGCCACTACTGCAGCCTCAGCCCGCAGCGCAGCCACTACTGCAGCCTCAGCCCGCCGCGCAGCCACTACTGCAGCCTCAGCCCGCAGCGCAGCCACTATTGCAGCCACTACTGCAGCCTCAGCCCGCAGCGCAGCCACTACTGCAGTTTCAGCCCCCAGCGCAGCCACTCCTGCAGCCTCAGTCCGCAGCGCAGCCACTATTGCAGCCACTACTGCAGCCTCAGCCCGCAGCGCAGCCACTCCTGCAGCCTCAGTCCGCAGCGCAGCCACTATTGCAGCCACTACTGCAGCCTCAGCCCGCAGCGCAGCCACTACTGCAGTTTCAGCCCCCAGCGCAGCCACTACTGAATGCTCATGCCACAGAATTCTTTCCAACACTCCCTGTTAAACCCAAAGGCCATTCGTGTGTAAATGCACAAACAGCAGAACCTAGGCTTATATTTGCTCACTCACCTGGATCCACCGCTGCTTCACCCTGTCATCCTTGTGAGCTCCAGCACCGTTATATGTCCATGCAAAGGCCGGACACTACATTTATGCAGCACGGCAGTGCATTTTGTCAAGATGTTGGATCCTCCAATGACAGTGTGCTTGAAATAATGAGAAAGCAAAATGAGATTACGTCACTACTCATACAACAGCAGTGTATGTCCGCTCTCCCGAAAAGAGAAATCCCAGTATTTGATGGTAATCCACTGAAGTATCACACCTTTGTGAGAGCCTTTGAAAACGGAGTTGAGTGCAACACAAATGACAACTGTGATCGATTGTACTTCCTCGAGCAATACACAAAAGGCCATGCAAAGGAGCTTGTGAGAAGTTGTCAACATATCGATCCTGAAAGAGGTTACACAAGAGCAAAGGCTTTATTAAAGGAACACTATGGAAATGAGATGAAGGTGGCATCTGCTTATATGGAGAGAGCTCTGTCCTGGCCACACATTAAAACAGAGGATGTTCGGGCATTGCAGGAATACAGTATGTTTCTCCGTGGCTGCTGTAATGCAATGGAGGATGTGCAGTACCTGCATGACCTTGATACTCCTTCTAATATGCTCGACATTATAAAAAAGTTGCCATACAAGATGAGGGATCGTTGGAGAAGTCATGCCTGCGACTTGCAGGAAAAGCAAAATAGGAGAGCCAAGTTTATTGATATCACAAACTTCATTGAAAAACAGGTAAAGATCCTCACTGACCCAGTGTTTGGCAACATGCAAGATATACCTACCTTGAATAAAACTGTAAGCAGACCCAAGGCACAGCCCCGCTCTGGAATCAAAGGAACCAGCTTTGCTACAACCATAGACCCTGTTGAGAGAAAATATCAGTCTGGAAGTAAAGTTACAGATACTCACCAAACAATGAAGAAACCCTGCCCCCGATGTAAAGGAGGTCACACACTGGAGATGTGTGCACAGTTGGAGAGGATGCCACACAAAGAGAAGATAGGCTTCTTGAGGGAGAATGGCTTCTGCTATAGCTGTCTGTGTAAAGGACACATCAGTAAGGCATGCCGTAAGAGGATCTCCTGTTCAAAATGTGGCTTCAAACATCCAACTGTACTGCACAGGGATAATGTGAGTAATACTGACCAAACTGAGAAGGATCTCACCGTGTCTGTGGACAATACACTGGTCTCAAGTGGTCTTACAGGGGCTGGAGAACAGACCTGCAAGCTGCCCATCGTGCCAGTTCAAGTTAAGTCCAAAAGGGGCAATGACACCATCTATACTTATGCGTTTTTGGACCAAGGCAGCACAGCGGTGTTTTGTACAGAGAGCTTAATGCACCGGCTCCATCTGACAGGAAGAAGGACCAGCATTCTCCTCAGAACTATGGGGCAAGAAAAGGTGGTGAGCAGTTTCATTGTGCCGGAGTTGGAGATTGCTGCACTAGATGGTGACAACTTTATCGATTTGCCTGTTGTCTACACACAAGAGTCAATGCCAGTTTATCGAAGCAACATTCCTACAGAAAAGGATCTGAGAAAATGGCCACACCTGAGACATCTCGCCTTACCTCAGATAAATGCTGGAATTGATCTGCTGATTGGAACCAACATTCCCAAAGCTATGGAGCCACTGGAGGTTATTCGCAGCATCGATGATGGACCATACGCCATAAGGACTGTGCTGGGCTGGACAGTGAATGGGCCACTGACGGGGAACAGTGGGCAGGCCATGGATTATGGGTCAGCGACAGTCAACAGGGTGTCCATCATAAACCTGGATGAGTTGTGGCAACAACAGTTCAAGCATGATTTTCCCGAGTCAAGCATGGATGAAGAGCTAGGACTGTCCAAAGAGGACCAAAAGTTCCTCAAGATGGTGACTTCATCCGCTAAACACTTGGATGGTCACTATGAGATTTGTCTACCCCTGAGGGAGCCGGAAGTCAGTATGCCACGAAATAAAAGGGTGGTTGAACAGCGTCTTAACTATTTGAAAAGGAAACTTCAGAAAGACCCACTGTTCCACTCCGAGTATACCGCCTTTATGAATGACCTGCTTGCAAAGGGCTACGCAGAGAGAGTACCGGAAAATGAGTTAGACCGATGTGATGGCAAAGTCTGGTACATACCACATCACGGTGTTCATCATCCCACCAAGAAGAAGCTGAGAGTGGTATTCGATTGTGGCGCCAGCTTTAAAGGAAGCTCTCTCAATGAGCAGTTGCTACAAGGAAGCACCAAGTACTCTTTCGCTCTGCCAGTCGAAAGAGTACTTGGTGTGGAGTGGTGTATTCAATCAGACATGTTCAAGTTCAAAATCATCCTCAAAGAAAGACCTCTTACTCGCAGAGGAATTCTCTCAACTGTGAGCTCAATTTACGACCCTCTGGGCATGTTGAGTCCTGTGGTTCTGGTGGCAAAATTAATATTGAGAGACCTATGTCGAAGGGCAATAGGCTGGGATGAGAAGATACCGGAGACAGTCTCTCAGGAGTGGCTGAAATGGATCCAAGGGCTCCATCTGCTGGATAACTTTAGGTTGGACAGGTGCATAAAGCCCCAGGAGTTTGGGAATGTGACAAAGGCCAGATTACATCACTTTTCTGATGCCAGTGAGGATGGGTACGGTTCAGTGACTTACCTGCTGCTGCAAAATGAGCACCATCAAAGGCATAGTGCCTTTATAATGGGAAAATTTCGTGTTGCACCTGTCAAAGCAGTCACTATTCCCAGAATGGAGCTTGTGGCAGCTACAATGGCCAGTCGTGTCGATGTTCTATGGAGAAAAGAACTACACATTAAGCTAGAGGAATCAGTGTTTTGGACAGACAGTGTATCCGTGTTAAAGTACCTCAGGAACGAAACAACTAGGTTTAAAGTATTTGTGGCAAATCGTGTGGCTGAGATTTTAAAATCATCTCATCAGGACCAGTGGAGATATGTGGACACAGGCTCTAATCCTGCAGATACAGCATCTAGAGGACTCAAGGCGGAGAAGTTCCTCAAAGACAAAGTTTGGGTGTCAGGGCCTCACTTTCTTTGTCAACCCGAGAGTGAGTGGCCTGTGAATCCTGAGATGCAGCATGATGTTTTTCCCGAAGACCCAGAGGTAAAAGCCACCATCACAGTCAATACTACAGCTATTACCGAAGATCCAACAACTTACCTGATTCACTATTTTTCCTCCTGGGTCCGCCTAAAGAAATGTGTGGCATGGTGGCTGAGATATAAGAAATGGCTGCAGGGCTGCTACAAAAAGAGGAAGGAGCTGCAGGCAAGCTACGCTCAGGGGAACCTCAGTGTGGACGAACAGCTGAGTTTGGACAAGGCAGTCAAGAAATTTAAAGGAACTCTTGTGCCATGCAATCTTACTGTCAAGGACATGAATGACGCAGAATTTGCAGTCATAAAGTTCTGCCAAAGGAGAAGGTTCCCAGATGAAGTCAGGAGTTTGGAGAAAGGAGAAGCCATTAAGAGATCGAGCCATCTGTATGCACTGTGTCCTGTGCTGGAGGACGGAATTTTGCGGGTTGGTGGCAGGCTCAGCAGATCATCTATGCCAGCAGAGTCAAAACATCCCATCATTCTGGCTAAAGAACTCCACATTTCCACCCTCCTACTCAGACACATACATTAAGAAATTGGTCACAATGGCCGAAATTATATGCTGTCCAGACTTCGCGAAAGGTACTGGGTCACAGGTGGAGGTACAGCAATCAAATTGGTCGTGTCAAAATGCATCGTGTGCAGGAGACTGAACTCTTCTCCACTCAACCAGCAGATGGCAGATTTGCCTCAGGACAGAGTTCAACCAGATGAGCCTCCATTCACATATGTTGGAGTAGATTACTTTGGCCCATTTGAGGTGAGAAGCAGGAGAAGCATTGTGAAGAAGTATGGTGTGCTGTTCACCTGCCTCACCTTAAGAGCTGTACACATCGAGGTGGCCCCGTCCTTGGACACGGACTCATTTATAAATGCTCTGAGACGTTTCATAGCCAGGAGAGGACAGGTTCGGGAGCTGCGCTCTGATAATGGCACAAATTTCATTGGAGCTGAAAGAGAACTGAGACTGGCTATAGAACAGTGGAACCACGCACAGATAAATGATATGTTGCTGCAGAAGGGCATCAAGTGGACTTTTAACCCCCCAGCGGGATCCCACCATGGAGGAGTGTGGGAAAGGCTCATTCGGTCTGTGAGGAAAGTGCTTAATTCAACTCTCAAAGTGCAACATCTGGACGAGGAAGGCCTTCAAACAGTGCTGTGTGAGGCAGAGTCAATCATTAACAGCCGGCCCATCACGAAGGCCTCCACAGATCCGAATGACCTCGAGGCTTTAACACCTAACCATTTATTGCTCCTGAAGAACTTACCATCATTACCACCAGGGGAGTTTCAACCTGCCGACCTATATGCTACAAAGAAGATGGAGACAAGTTCAATACATGTCAGATCTGTTTTGGAAACGATGGACGAAGGAATATTTACCTCTACTGCAAGAACGCCAGCGCTGGTCTAAAACAAAAAGAAATCTCATCCCCGGGGATATCGTGATCATTATGGACAGCACCGCACCACGAAACTCCTGGGTTATGGGAAGAGTTTTGGAGACGTTTCCCGACAAAAAAGGATTAGTCCGCCAGGTCCGGATTAAAACAAAGACTAATTGCCTGGACCGGCCTATTTCCAAGGTCTGTGTGTTGATGGAGGCTGAGGCTGCATAAGGACGTTGCAGGCCTCAGTGACTGTTTTTCCTACACCCTTTTGACTGGAATATTTTGGACAGTTCTTGACTCTGGACCAGTGACTTTTTTGGACAGTAGGTCACCTGTGACCAGAAGAAATACATATTTTCTATGGACATTTATTCTCAGGATATTTGCATTGTGATGATCTATGTTATGTCTCCTATATTCATGTTTTGAGTAATTATTGTGATATTCAATAATTAGGGGCTGGAGTGTAGGAGACACTTATCTGGGCACAGTGTGGATGTGTGCGTGGGGTCACGTGAGTGTGGGTGTGTGCGTGTGTGCGGGCGTGGAAAGGGAATAAAGGAGGGCACACTCACCTGGGTAGGGACAGAAGAGGTTGGATTTGGGTAGCCACAATTTTTGTTGACCGCTTTTGCTTTATTTCCGGGTTTAGTTTTCAGTCCAGTATTCATCCTGTAATATCCTGTCACTCATTTTATTAAACGCCGTAAATGTACTTTCGGATCCAGTGTTTCTTTGTTTTACATCGCATTCAGCGCGTCACCTTTTCCTGGACCCAATTCCGCCTCTTAAGCGGCTTTAAAGGAACCGAGGCATCGTAGCCGCTACATTAACCTTATGTCTTAAAGTATTTTAAACTGACAACAACCACGTCTTTCTCTCTGGAGCTGTTCTGTTCATTTATGCTGACTGAAGATGTTGAACTTTGTGACAGTTTTTGTTTCATGTGGATAGGCCCAGTATTTACAGAGATATGAACCATAAACCAGGTCAAAAAATGTACAATCTGACAGTTAAACAGCAAACTCCACCACAGCATTCTGACATGTCTCCAGCTCTGTTTGAACTCTAGTGCTTCTACAGTGAGCGGAGTCACAGTGTTCTGTCCACAGGTGAGCTGCTGAGGTGGGTGCTCTTCAGTCTGACCACGGCTGCTTTCATCCTCTGTGTGACTGTGGTTCACATCTGGACCTGGACTCGAGGTAAGGTCCTGGTTTGGACCTGGTTTGGACCTGGTTTAGCCCTGGTTTAGCCCTGGTTTAGTCCTGTTTTAGTTCTTGTTTAGCCCTGGTTTAGTCCTGTTTTACACCTGGTTTAGCCCTTTTTTTTCCCCCTGGTTTAGCCCTGGTTTAGCCCTGGTTTAGACCTGGTTTAGACCTGGTTTAGACCTGGTTTAGTCCTGGTTTAGCCCTGGTTTTGCCCTGGTTACACCTGGTTTAGACCTGGTTCATGAAATTAAAATCTTACACTTACTTCCTTTAAAGCAACACTGTGTAACTTTGTGGAGCTGGCACATCACCTGCATGATTCCATGGAAACAAAAATCAGTTAAAACTATACTGTGGAACATGCCAAACTGTGGAATATTACAGGCAAAGGAAACAAGTAGGAGGAGATTCTCCTTCAGGTCAAATAAGAGTCAAGTTTGTGGAGATGCAAGCTCACTCACAGGACAAGGACACATTTTTTTTTCTTTCAAAAAAGTTACACAGTATGGCTTTAATAGTTATTATTGATGATAGTCACAATAAAAGCAGAAGAATGGTAATGTTTACAACAGTTTCTTCTGATGTGTATTTCAGGACGCAAAGCTCAGAGGGACAGGACCAGTGTAAGTACTTTGAATAATGATGGGAGGGCATCTGACACAGGGATATGAGAGTATGGGAGGGCATCTGACATGTGTGTGATTGACAGGTGGCCTCGGTTTATTATGAGAACGTGGGTGAACCTTCAGTGAGGATCAGAATGTAGAGCACAGCGCCCCCTGCAGCTCTGCACGTGTGGAGTGTGTGATAAATGCATCGGGGTTACGCTTTTTAATTGTACTTCTCTTAATCGTTTTTACATGTCCTAACTTTGACTCTTGCTTGAATAACACATTTAACTGGTCCAAAGAACGTTCACTGTACATATTTTGTCTTAAATATATTGTATCACTTTTTGTTTTAATGAATGAATAAAGAAATACAAGTTTCCAAGGGACTGTGTGTGTGCAAAGTAGCCACCAGAGGGCACGTCTTTGGGGTCGAATAATGGCACCACTTTCTTGTGAAAAACTTTTGTTGATTTATATTGACAGAGAAGACGTTGGACTTTGTGCCAGTTTTTGCTTCATGTGGATAGGCCCGGTAATTACAGAGACACGAACCATAAACCAGGTCAACAAATGTACAATCTCTGTCCTCCACATCCCATAGAAAACACTGCAGTCTGATAGGATTCAATATTTATTCTGGAAAAATACACTGCAAACAGGCTTACAAGGCATCTATTTTTTTGTATTTGATTAACTTAAGTATCTACAACTGTGCGTGCATCATGTGTCCAGAAGAGGGCGACAAAGCCTGAGACTGTGGTGGTCATTAGGTGAGGGTATGTCTGGGTGGAAAACACAAAATAAAAAATCAATAAAATACCTTTGGAAAAAAAGAGTTAGCCTAATGCTAGACAGTTAACTCCAAAGTTGCCACGTTTAGGAACAGTTATAATTTAGTATGTCTCCTTTTTTTGTGTGTCCTTTGTCCTGGTCCCTCCCTCATGAAAGAAGAACCACATTCATTGATAAAACTGATAAAAACCCACACTAGACCCTCTATCCTCGTCTCTTCTGCCCTTCTCTCCTCTTCTCCTCTATGTGACATTGCATTTTTTATTTTTTATTTTTTTTTTACAAATATTCAGGGCCAAGTTACTTCTGCTTTCTCACAAACGTTTAGCTCTACATTTAAAAAACAAAACAAAACTGCATGACAGCAAAAATATTACTGTGACAATTTTTTCTTTAGGATTGATAACAACAGTACTACTACTACTACTACTACTACTACTACAACTAGGCTACTACTACTAACTAAGCTACAGCTAAAGCTGCTACTACTAGTACAGCCAAGTTAGTACTACTACTGCTACTACTACAGCTACTTCTTTATAATACTACTGCTACTACTTCTAAAGTCTATGTTTAATACTTTATATTACTTTGTAATTATTTATTTGTACTGTGCACCACTTAGCCGTCATGTAGTAAGTTGTTGTAAATGAGCTATATAAATAAAGTTGACTTTGAATTGAAAAATTAAAGCTGACTTTTACTAGGATACTAGATTATATTATTACAAGGCTGCTACTACTGCTAAATACTTGACTACTCATTCTTATAATAGCCTACTACTAGTATTTCTAGGGTACTACTACTACAAGGCTACTACATGCTGCTTCTTCTTGGTGTACTCCTACTACTACTACTAGTCGGTTGTTGGTTTGGTTGTTGGGTTGGTTGTTGTTCATTTGTTGATGGTGGCGTAGAGCTGATCAGGGTCCTCCACAGAGGTGTTCCTCACTGAGCTGTAGGTCACCTCCTCCTCACTGTGTCTGACCTGAGCAGAGGGACAGGACAGTATCTTACATTAGTAAATAGTGCATTTATGAGATTTGTAGGGGGAAAATCCATATATCCAAAAGGAAAACCCACAAATGTTGAACCTGATCATATAGAACTGAACCTTTATATCACATTTGCAGCTTAAGTCTCCTCCATCTGTATTAAAGGTGCTGTACCTGATTTTTACTGTCTCAGAAACATGAAAAACAGAACTAGTTCATTTTAAACAGTTTGCAGTGATCCAAACTTATTCCTCACTTACCTTATGCATTCTGAGCATATGAGTTTACTCTCAGAGACCAGAAAGGTAAAAAAAAAAAAAAAAAAAAAAAAAAAAAACTAACATGCTAATTAATAAAATGTGTTTGTCTTTAAATATTAGTAGTGTAATCTGAAACAGCACGTACATGTACACACACATACACACTGTATGCCCACTGGACTGTCACAGAGAGTCAAATTTACCACTCTTCTAAACACAACCTATGAGATTGGGGCCTTGCTCAACGGTACCTCAGCACCTAGAGCTATAGGTCAGGCATATTCAAACTATGGCCCAGGGGCAATTTCTGTTGAATTGGCCCAAATGAGCCAAAATAGTATTTTATTACTGCAGATTTGAAGAAGTCTGTTGACATAACTTAAATAACAAACCTTCAGATGTGATACAGACTTAAATAAATGCTCCGAGCCTTATTAAAGGTGTGGGGACTCAATCAAACCTGCTGTACGTTAAATGCAACACTCTGAATTTTTTAACTTCATTATTCCGCTTGATAAAAAGTTTGGATACTCCTGAGCTAGGTACTCCTGAGCAGGTGACCCAGTGGTACTCCCAGGTAACAGGGCTATATGCTTAAACCTATTCTGCAAAATCAACTTTTTAGAGCGTTTAACCATGTTATATTAGTATTTATTTCCCCTCACCATTTCCTCACCTGAAGTTGTTATCCGCAACTCCCTTTTCATCTCCACCGGCACACGCCCACTGCTCTGTACTTTCATTTTCCAATCAGTCATTCTTTTTTATACATCTGAGGTGCCGACAGCTACACGGCTCTTTGTTGTGACGATGTTTACAGCAATGTCAGCTCCCACTGGGCACTGCAGTTTTCTATTGCGGAAGTCGGTGGGCTTGTTGCGTTTTCAGATCAATATTGTGATTTAAAATGTGCAAATTATAACAAAATGATTCACGGATGTCGTAGATTATATACGTATAGAGCTGACACCGGCACTATGTCATGTTTAATGTGAGTCACTAGTAAGAGGGTGTGTTTCACAGTTTAACAGACCACGAACCACACATGCTCCATCACATCATCATTACACTTTGAGAAAATTGTCCTGCTCGAAACCCACTTTGTCTTTGTTTTGTTTGAGCGGAGCCTACAGCTACAGCCTTATGTAACAGATAATACTCCCTACAACTGTACAACAACTCAATCTTGGGGTGGCATGGCTTAAGTCTTGGTAGCGCTAGTCTAGTCTTATAGTATCTCAAGCTCAGGACTGATCCAAGACCTGGTTTAGTCTTGATCTTGAAATACTATAAGCCTTTTCTTGTGTGCCACAACCAAAATTATCACCCAGGGACATGAAAAGATTGTCAGAGTTTTGAATTGATTGGAAATACAATAGAAAAAGTGCGACCCATGTTTTGTCCTCTGGCACTTCAGGTTATAGCACAAAAATAGGCTTATATTGATTTGATTGTTATAAACTTGCCCCAAAGAACAATATGATGCACACCATTGTTTCACATTTTGACTTGGTCCTGGTTTAGTGCTGGATTAGTCCTGGTTTAGTCTTGAGGTAGTCCTGGTTTGGTCCTGGTTTAGTCTTGAGGTAGTCCTGGTTTGGTCCTGGTTTAGTCTTGAGGTAATCCTGATTTGGTCCTGGTTTAATCCTGGGGTAGTCCTGGTTTAGTCCTGGTTTAGTCCTGGTTTAGTCCTTACCTCATTTCTCTGGTTCTTCCTGTTGTGTCTGACGGTCACGTAGGACACTCCCTCTTCTTCAGGTTCACCCTTTGAAGAAAATATTCAAATGTTGTTGTAAGTTTGATTTATTTTATTGTATTTATTTAAAACAAGGACAGTGCACAGGAAACATTAAGCTCAAGACAGAAAAGATGCTCTGCGACAGATTACCTACAAGATACTTTCCCTGGGCAGATACTTTAAAGCACCTCTAACAACGTTTCCTCAGTAGCAAACAATCCAAGTCATCATTTAACATTTAAAACAGTCAAAACCCATTAAGACTAATTCCCATGAATACAAAACATCAAATTCATCATCATCATCCTTCAACAGCAAAACCAGAAGTCATAGTTTTATCCCATGAGAGAAAGTATGAGAGTTACTGCAAGTTCTAAGGTCAGCTGGAAGAGTGTTTCAGTCTTACTAACAAGATGTGTGACGTGTCTTGCTCAGTAACACAACAACAGAAGGCACCGGCCAGAGCAGAGATGAAACCGCCAACCTACAAGTTATAGGATGACAACATGGGTTCCTGTTTTTTTTTCTTTTATCACACATTTTCTGTAAACCCTGCCCACCATAGCACACTGCTGTTCCTGTTTAAGCCCAACATTATATTGAGCTGTACAACATGACTGATTTGTAGCACATTTATGATTAAAAAAAATAAAACTCACACTTAAACTCACAGGGGGGTCACTTCTGGTGTCTGCACGTTTCACTGTAAACAAACACAGATGTAGTTCTTAAATATGACGAGAGGATTTAAAGCAAACTTGCAAAATCAACTTTACTGAGCTTGTTATAGTTGTTTCCTTCTCATGAACGTGTTTTTAGAATGATTCATGCATGTTTGAGTAATCTTTATTTTCCTGTATTCAAGACGTCATTGCTCCAATCTACCCGTTTTCATTGCCACCGGTACACGCCCACAGTGACGTACTTACATTGTTCTCCAATTTTATTTCCCCAACTGGTGATACAACTACAGTAGTGATAGTGACTTTGGTACAAATGAAAAAGAATCCGCTGCTCACTAGTGTGAAGTGCAGCTATCCATCAAAGGTGCTTTTATTAAGTCGTTTTAGATGAATATTGATCCACGGGTGTCACAGATTAGAACTATATAGCACACTAATCCAAGAAACGTTCATTTTGTCTTCTTTTGTACATTCACTTCTAGGGTTCTTTTTAAAGACAATACAGTGGGAGATGTGTGACCACCAACACCGGTGACAGTTCTGAAGATGGCTTGCAGCTAGCAGCCCAAACATGTCAACAAGGTAAATCTACTTTTTATCCTCTGTTGTGTCGCACATAAATGCAGTATTCTGTGTGATGTTGTTTCACCTGTGAGTCTCCTCCATATGACCACGACCACCACAGTGACAAGTACTCCAGCTACAGCCGCGATCACTGCCCACAGCCAACCTGCACACACAAGTTCAACACAGTAACAGTAACTACGTACAAAAGTAAAAGCACTGCACTTATGCATGGTGTGAACCATATTGCCCAGAGGAGATCGCTTTTAAACGTTCTTAAACTTTGGATACAGAGCTGTTTGATGGAATGTCATGATTTGGACTAACATTCTTCAAATACTTAACCTTTTCCAGTTTTGATAAATAAACCACGCCAAAGAATTCTGGTTTTAGTGATTTTTTAAGTTAAGTACAAAGTCCCTAACAGGTGCTTTTACCCTTCAGACTGGGAGAATTGACTGAAATTCTGGTGCCCCTTAGATAAGATTCTGTGCAATGCTCTGCCCACAAACCTACGTCACCCACACGACAATTCTCCATAAATATACAAAAACATGATACAAAACAATACACTCCATACAATACAACCCTGATGCAATGTGTAGTAGTTTCATTAGCAAAATGCACGCCGATTGTAATGTGGTGATGCTAGTGCCTTGTCTAGAATGTTTCTTATTATAGTATACTTTTTATCTTCATGGAGACCAAGCCAGACCAAGTCACAGGTCAGATCTGTGGAGAGGCAACCCTGCTCACAGTCAGAATGCCTGTTTTTTCTAGGTATTTTCTAGCTATAAAACCAGCTGTAATTGAATAAATGTAAGGTGGAGCTGATGAAACAGCCATTGAAACAAACAGGTGACCATCAACCACAAAAAAGTAAAGTAAAAAAAAACAAGTTAAACATTTTAATAGGGTATATAGAATTTTCAATAAACAATAAAAGGTAACATGGTGATCTAAATGTGTTAATATCCCATAGAATTGTAATATTCCCCCACTGTGTACTGTCTGTGTACTGTGTACTGTCTCCAGGGCAGACGTAGTGTTTCCTTTACCTGTGCTCCAGTTCTGTGGAGAGGCTGTAGTTTGAGCGTCCTCTGAAATGAGAAGAGGTGGAGGGTTAGTCCTTATCACACACATAATGTAAAATGCCAACAGCGGCGTTTCACACTACACCACATTCTCGTGCCTTTGGATACCACTTTCTTGTGCTTTGAATACTGTGGCTAGCTACAATGGGTAAGTACATTTGCGAAGTACCAGGAGCGCACTGCACCGAGGACAGTGTGGCAGGGCGCGACTGATTTTAATGATTTTCTAAGTCTTGTGGGACCCATGTGTGTCCCAAACCGCAGAGCACAAAACAAATGACATTTACTGAGTAAGAAAAACTACAGGAGCTTTAGTCCTGTTGACACCTGGTTCAGTCTTTAGTTTTGGTTCTGACACATTCATAGTTTCTCTAGTGTGTTTTTGTCCTTTCTTTGTCTGGGTTGTTGTTGTTTCAGTCGTAGTCTTCCCTGAAATGAACAAAACATGTTAAAGTTATATAGTATAGTAAATCACACATATCTGGTTCTGCAAATAAATTTGGTTATTGCTGTTCAAATCTTTGTTTGTAAAACCTAAAAAAAAATATTGACATCTTGACCATTAAATAGCCATTTTTTCTCAACACCAGAGAGAGGAGGACACAGAACATCTGAACTGAACTGTCTTCTCATATTTCTCTTTAGTCACTGTGAAAAACAAGACACTTCAGTCAATATGTGTTACTGTGGCAGAGTGGTTATCCTGTCTCCTCCTCTCAGTCAGGAGGTTGTGGGTTAGACTCCTGATCTAATAACAAAATACTCACGTGAGACCACAGACAGATACACAGGACCATCAGTAGACAGATGATGTCCTGATTGGTTGTATTGTTCACAGTAGAACCTTCCAGCATCCTGAGGTTGGACATTTTGAATCTCCAGACCACACTTTTGTGTCACTCTGAGTCGATTTGACAGAGTCTCTGGGACACTGGAGCCAATCTTTCCAAGTGTAATGAGTTCTTTAGTTTCTCCTGGTTTTTCATCTGAGTTATAATTCCATGTGGTTCCATCACATTCTCTTTGTCCGTCTCTTACATTGTTACAGGACAAACTGATACTTCCTCCCTCTTCCACAAACTCAGATGATTCTGTGGAAGACAAATCAAAAAGGAAAGAAAATACTGATTATACTGTATTACCTATGTGTGCCTATGTGTCCTTGGGCAAAACACATCCCCCATGTTACTGCTGGTAGATCAACAGCAGGTTTAGACTGAATGTTTTCTGCAGTGTTATTTCTTAGTACGATCACATTAGTCTCTGCTGTTTAATCACACACGACACAACATTTTACCAAATAAAAATGTGTTTAATTGTGTTTTGGTAGGAGAAATATCTATCACCAGGGCAAGTTACAGGTTAGATCTGTGGAGGGCCGATCCTGCTCACAGTAAAAATGCAGTTTGTAAGGTCTCATGTGGTATTTTCTTTCCATTTACTTGAGCAGAAGCAGCAGTCTTTCCCCAGTACAGATATATTGTATAAGCAGCAGTCTGCATCTAAGTATAAAGTGTTTTATTGTCCAGTAATCAGAAAGTGTGGGGTTAGCATGGTAGTTACTGAGGAATAACTTTGAACCAATGCAAATCATTTAAACTGTTCTGTTTTTCATGTTTTTAAGACAAAGGCTTTATTTGACAGGAGAGCCTCAGTGTGTGAAATAGGACTGGCAAAAGTATCGAAAATATGATTTTAATCGATACTAAAACTAGAATCGAAACTAGATACTCATTTGAGCAGGTATCAATACTAAACAAGTCACAGTCACAGGGCAGAAATGTCGTCAAGGTCAAGGTAGAATCCATGGCAAAGGAGAAATTCAATTTGTCAACTGGACAAAAGTTTGTTTTTTTTGTCCACTTGAATTTCTCTTTTGTCATATCATACACAGATATAAGACCACACGGGAATATAAAAGAAAGTACTATAATTTGATGTTGAAAATTACTATTGTCTAAAAAAAGTTTTTTGTTTTTTTTAAATTAATTAATTAATTAATTATTTATTTTTATTACCATTGTGGTAGCAGAATTGGGATTGTTTATTGAGTCTATTCCTTAGGTATTTGAATTTTGAATTTTATTATTATTTTTTATTTATTTATTTATTTTTTTATTAGACTTTGTTTTTTTACAGAGCTGTCTCTCTTTAAGTCTCTCTTTCTCTCTTTAACTGGACTCTCTTCAAGATTGAAAGCACTATCTTTAGTATTGTGTTCATTCTAGATACGATTTATTAAGAAAAATCATTTTTAAAGAACCCATTTTATACATAATGGACTTTTCTGAGCTTATTAGAATTATGTTAATGTTATTATGTCATAGATAGAAACCCTGCTCAGTTTTTAAGTCCATAAATCATCACCAGGCTCGTTTTAAGCCTTTCTGATGTCAAATTGTGCTCGGGGCATGTTTCCCATTACACAGTTTAATTGATGACCATGTTTAAAGGCCAATAACATATACAAATAATGCATAATATTTGTTCTTTAAAAATCTGAGCACAGAATACAAATGAAAAGTTAAACATTTAAGTATCAATGCAAATGCAAAACAGCAAGAAGAGTTCACGTTCAGATGAAACAAAAACGAATGTTGTCCAAATGGAGAAACACTTTTGGTTTGACATTTGAAACCTTCAGATGAATCATTTCACATTTCAGACGATCAGTGTAGCAGCATTTCAACAGGTGATGGTCTCTTACCTGAGCAGAGCAGAAGACTCAGAGTGAGAAGCACAGGTCTGAACACAGCCAGGGACATCATGTCTGTGGGTCTTGTGCTTCTTTCACACTCTTTATAACTTCCTCTTCAGAACTCAATGCATCCGGGCTGTACTAGAAAAATGTAACTGTTTATTAATGATTTATTATTTTGAAATGTTATGAATGACCAAATGATGTATTGATGTATAGTTTTGTAGGTTATTGTACACAACAGACTTTTATATTCTTATTCATGTTCAGGAGTGTTTCTGTCACGAAAACATCCATGGAACAATTTCTATTATTAACACTGAAGTGGATTAGCTGTGTAGCCGAGGTGATTTGAAAGTGATTGTGCTTTAAAAACACAGTGGAGCTCTTCTAGATTGCCACCATAATGAAACAAAATACATAAAGCTTTTGACAGAGGTGGTAGAGTATCCACAAATTGTACTGTAAGTAAGAGTATCGTTACTTACTTAATTAGGAATAGTAAGAGAAGTATTTGGGAAACTGACTGTAAGAGTAACTGGAAGGACAAAACATTATAAAGAATGATTATTATTATTTTGTCACTTGTAGACTTACTCACAGTGGGAAGAAACCAACACTTTTTACTGTTGTACTGTTACACTGTACAATATATTACTCCAGTAAAAATACTGTTACACTGTATTATATATTACTCAAGTGGCCTAGGTAAAAGTATGCTAAAGTAACATAATATGTGACATTTACTTATTAAGTAAATGGAACTGAGTACACAGCTCTATTTTTTTTTTTTTTAAGTTGATGTTTGCATGTAAAAAGGAGAAGAACAGATCTCACAGATAAAAACATCTTAGGTGTTAAAGTCAGGCTACTGTTGATGAAGTTTCAGAGAGATGAGAGTAACACAAAGACAGAATGTTCAGACCAATCCTTTTCCCATTGTGACAAAAGCCTTATGTCGAGTATGAAATGATTTGAACATCAGTGATTATTCTAATTTTTGTGGTTTTTCCTAGTTTGAAATGAGAGATTTTGTGCTACTTTAAAAGTTTTGTCCTTCCAGTTACTCTTACTTGAGTAGTTTCCTAAATACTGTGACAGCAAAACTCAGCTCTGGCCTATGAAAGTTGTGAAAAGTGCTCATACATTCATTGTGAGGTAAGTGAGGAATACTTTTGGACCTATGCAAACTGTTAAAATGAACTAGTGTGGATCTTCACTTCAAATTAAACTGAATTATTCATGTAAAAATAACTGATGAAACCTGCACCAAAAACACTTGATAAAAACTATTTTTCTGTTTTAAAGAGGACATATTATGCCTTTTGCAGGTTCGTAATATTGAACTCTAACATAAGAAGATCACCATTTCACCTTCTGTTCAGTATAAACCACAACACTGACCTAAACCCGGACTAAGAATAGAAAAAGGCCCAGTGACTTCCTATTTAAAACTACAGATCAGGCCCTGCCTCTTCACAGGGACATTTCAGTGTAACAAGCAGCAGATTTACACTATGTGTTTTTATTGTTGAGAAAAATGCAAAGTGACATTTTATAATCCTACATGTGTGACCCAGAAAATGTATTTAAAAAACTCTAACTAAATACAAGGATTGGGAGATAAGGGTTTGTATTGGTTGCTTTTCTTCTTAAAATGTACAGTCAGACAGTTTAAAAACCTTTTGAATTTAAGATCATTTTCTAATCTTGTTAATGGATTCCATAAATCTATACATCGATTTTTATGCCACGTTATCCAGGGTTGGGTCGCAGAGGCAGCAGTCTAAGCAGGGACTCCTACACTTCCCTCTCCCCAGACACTTCCTCCAGCTCCTCCGGGGGGACCCCAAGGCCAGCCCAGAGACACAGTCCCTCCAGTGTGTCCTGTGTCTTTCCTGTCGCCTCCTCCTGGTGGGACATGAACACTTCCCCAGAGAGGAGTCCAAGAGGCATCCAGAACAGATGCCTGAGCCTCATCTGGTCCTCTCCACGTGGAGGAGCAGTGGCTCTACTCTGAGCTCCTCCTGACCAGCCACCCTGCAGTGGAAACTCATTTCTATTACTTGTATCATGTAGATGGTAGTAAATGTAAATGTATTGCCAGAAGCATATTTCATATTCATTTCTACACTAAACATGAATTTATTAAAGAGAATTTGAGGAGTTTTAGTGACAGAAACACTCCTGAACAAGCAGTGAATATAAAAGTCTGTTGTGTACAATAACCTACAAAACTCTCATTTCTGATGCATTCATTTAAAGGGGGAGGGGAAAACACACATTTTCTAAGCAGTGAATCCTCGAATGCACAAAAATACAGGATTACTCAAACATGCACTTTTAACAACTTAAATAAATCAATACAACATTTGGTCATTCATAAAGTTCCAAATGATAAAAGCATGAACATCAGTCACAGGTTTGTGTCTTTGTCGTACTTATTAAAGTCTGAAGTGTGACATGTTTAGGGGAAGTTCGAAAATAAAAAAGTGTGAAAGACTAAGAGCACAAGACCCACAGACATGATGTCCCTGGCTGTGTTCAGACCTGTGCTTCTCACTCTGAGTCTTCTGCTCTGCTCAGGTAAGAGACCATCACCTGTTGAAATGCTGCTACACTGATCGTCTGAAATGTGAAATGATTCATCTGAAGGTTTCAAATGTCAAACCAAAAGTGTTTCTCCATTTGGACAACATTCGTTTTTGTTTCATCTGAACGTGAACTCTTCTTGCTGTTTTATGCATTTTGTTTCATGTTTTCAGTTCATTCATTCACGCGACTAAAGGGGCGCCAAAAGTAATGATGAGACTTTCATTTTTAACTTTTCATTTGTCACATAGTTTAGGCAAATCTTAGCATTACTTTAGCATTAGTACATCGAAATAAAAGTGTTAGTTATAGTATGCTAAATGTGAATACTTATTTTGTGTATTTTGTATGTAAAACTTATTTTGAAAGGGCATCGGAAGTTTATTTTGACACCACATGCTTATTTTCTGTCTTCCCCCTGCCAAAAAGCCTGCAGACGCAATGTTGACACTGAAAAACTCATAATGTAATGATGCCCGTTGGACGTGGGGATGGCGTTGCTGCGGTAACGGGGTCAAACTGCATAAAGACAAACATTCCCTGACATGTTAATGTAAGCGCGCAGCAAAAATGAGCACGATTTGGCATAAAATGAGCCATTTAATGAGAGAGCAATATTCCAAATGGTTAAAAGCTCAAAGAAGTCCATTTTAGCGAGTTCAGTTGAAGAAAGACGGTTCTTGCAGGTCTCACGTGGGTAAAGACTGACACTTTGCACAGCTCAAAAACACAAACTCTAGATGTTATAGTTTTGTCTGGAATGTTCCACAGAAACACATTAAACTGATCCATCTTGTGCTCACTGGTGCTGTGGTGCTTTGAGGAGTTGGACATGAGTTTACTGAATGTCTCTACCCTCTCTCTACCCCGTTTCTCACACTGGCTCTGCTGTCAAATAAAGCTTTCAGGAACCAGATTTTTACTGTCTTAAACAGAACTTGCAGTGGCCCAAAGTTATTCCTCATTTACTCAATTATTCACTGCCAAGTTTATTAGCACGTTTCACTTTATCAGAGACCAGAGCATGCTAACCACACACCTCCTGTTACTCTGACAATTAATTTGCTTTATAATTAGATGCAAACAGGACACAGCAGCCTCCAAAGTGCTGCTTAAACTGGGCCAAGACAAATTTTGCATTTATTTCATTACATTTACTACTGAGACCTTATATGTATTTTTATATGCAAGCTCGCCTCTCCACAGATCTAAGCTGTAACTTGGCCTGGTGCCATCTGCGCCATCATTCTCCAGTTAGATATTTACTTACTACGAAATATAATTGCTGAAACAGAGACTAATGCGATCGTACTAAGAAATAACACTGGAGGGAACATTTAGTCTAAACCTGCTGTTGATCTACCAGCAGTAACATGGGGGAAGTGTTTTGCCCAAAGACATAAAAGCAGCAGTATGCAGTGTCACTAGGGGGAATTGAACCAGCAAGTGTCTCCACCAACTGCTTCCTCTTGAGCAGTTGAATTTCAGGAATACTGTATGAATAAATGATTTGAGATGTTGAGACAGCTCCATTCTCTTTTGCATAAGGTTGCCGGCTCAATTCCTGTGCAATCTGACAGTTCTTTGCCATCCAAGATATCTCCGTGGAAGAGACATCGGCCAAAGAGGGTCTTCTGTTGTAGTGCCAGAGGAAGACAGCTCCGTACAAAAACGTCAACATCCAGAACTTTTGGAGTGGATTTGTCGCACCATCCTGTGGCTGGAAAACCGAATGCCGGAGAACACCATGCAGGCAATGCAGCAGAAACTAGAGGACTTCAGGGACTACAGACGTCTCCACAAACCCCCCAAAGTCCAAGAGAAGTGCCAACTGGAGATCAACTTCAACACGCTACAGACCAAACTCAGACTCAGTAACCGGCCCGCGTTCATGCTGTCAGAGGGCAAGATGGTGTCCGATATCAATAACGCCTGGGGCAACCTGGAGGGGGAAGGGAAGGGCTACAAGGAGTGGTTCCTCAATGAGATCCGCAGACTGGAGAGGCTTGATCACCTCGCCGAGAAGTTTAGACAAAAAGCAGCTATCCACGAAGCATGGACTGAAGGTAAAGAGGAGATGCTGCAGAAGAAGGACTTTGAGACAGCCTCTCTGTCAGAGATCAAGGCTCTGCTAAAGAAGCACGAGGCATTTGAGAGCGACCTGGCGGCGCATCAAGACCGCATGGAGCAGATCGCCGCCATCGCACAAGAGCTCAATGAGTTGGACTACTTTGACTCCCCAAGTGTGAATGCGCGCTGTCAGAAGATCTGTGACCAATGGGACGCTCTGGGGAACCTGACTCAGAAACGCAGCGAAGCTCTGCAGAGAACGGAGAAAACTGCTGGAGACCATTGATCCGCTGTACCTGGAGTTTGCCAAAAGAGCGGCTCCTTTCAACAACTGGATGGAGGGCGCCATGGAGGACCTCCAGGACACCTTTATAGTGCACACCATCGAGGAGATCAAGGGACTAAGCACAGCCCACGAGCAGTTTAAGGCCACACTTCCAGAGGCTGACAAAAAACGAAATGCCATTTTGGGAATCCACAACGAGATCGCTAAGATCATTCAGACCTACCGTGTCAACATCGCTGGGACCAACCCCTACACCACCATCAATCCTCAGGAGATCAATGCCAAATGGGACAAGGTCAAAACAGCTGGTGCCACAGAGAGACCAGGCCCTGATTGAGGAACACACTCGTCAACAGAACAATGAAAGACTGTGTGTACAGGTCGTCAACCAGGCCAACGTCATAGGGCCCTGGATCCAGACCAAGATGGAGGAGATTGGCCGTATCTCTATTGAAATGTATGGTACCCTGGAGGACCAGCTCACAAACCTGCGTTAGTATGAGAAGAGCATTGTGAACTACATACCAAAGATCGACCAGTTAGAAGGAGACCACCAGCTCATCCAGGAGGCCCTCATCTTTGACAACAAGCACACCAAGTACACCATGGAGCACATCCATGTGGGCTGGGAGCAGCTTCTCACCACCACTGCCAGAACAATCAACGAGAACGAGAACCAGATCCTGACGCGAGACGCTAAAGGCATCAGCCAAGAGCAGCTCAACGAGTTCAGAGCCTCCTTCAACCACTTCGACAGGGACCACACTGGCACTCTGGGCACTGAGGAGTTACGAACCTACAGCACCTCCCTATGATCCAGAGGATGCTGCCATGTTTGAAGAAGTGTAAAGGTGATCTATTAAAATAGATCAAAAGGGGGAATGAAAGAATGTATGAGTCAGTGTTAAGATATAATTATGTTTACATGACTAAGAAGTGCCATAATCAATAAACTAAGAAGATGAGAACATCTAATCAGAGTGGGGACTGTATGTATTGCAATGTGTGCTTAAGATAATCTGTGCAGGCTCATCAGGGTGACGCATGCTGACTGGAGACTGAATGACAACACCACATATTGGAGCGACCCGAGCTGAAGAAAATACTATCAGGACCTGCCTAGAGACAACTCTGGGTCACGCTGCACTCTCAGGATGTGATACCATATCTGAGCGCAGGGAGAGGCATACTAGAAATACGGGAGCGCCTCTGGTCTAGTAGGAGTTCTTTGTGTAACAGAGTAGGGACAGGACCGCACTCTAATTAGAATTGTAATATGTTAGGGTAATAAAACTTCTGTGATTCTCCTCGTTGTCTCTTTGCAAGTTTGTACTCTAGACTTCAGGAAATGAATACGCTTAAAACAGCAAACTCCACCACAGCATTCTGACCTGTCTCCAGCTCTGTTTGAACTCTAGTGCTTCTACAGTGAGCGGAGTCACAGTGTTCTGTCCACAGGTGAGCTGCTGAGGTGGGTGCTCTTCAGTCTGACCACGGCTGCTTTCATCCTCTGTGTGACTGTGGTTCACATCTGGACCTGGACTCGAGGTAAGGTCCTGGTTTAGACCTGGTTTAGCCCTGGTTTAGCCCTGATTTAACCCTGGTTTAGTCCTGGTTTAGTCCTGGTTTAACCCTGGTTTAGACCTGGTTTAGTCCTGGTTTAACCCTGGTTTAGACCTGGTTTAGTCCTGGTTTAACCCTGGTTTATACCTGGTTTAGTCCTGGTTTAACCCTGGTTTAGACCTGGTTTAGCCCTGGTTTACACCTGGTTTAGCCCTGGTTTAGTCCTGGTTTAACCCTGGTTTAGTCCTGGTTTAGCCCTGGTTTTGCTCTGGTTAGACCTGGTTCATGAAATTAAAATCTTACACACACTTTCTTTAAAGCAACACTGTGTAACTTTGTGGAGCTGGCACATCACCTGCATGATTCCATGGAAACAAAAATCAGTTAAAACTATACTGTGGAACATGCCAAACTGTGGAATATTACAGGCAAAGGAAACAAGTAGGAGGAGATTCTTCTTCAGGTCAAATAAGAGTCAAGTTTGTGGAGATGCAAGCTCACTCACAGGACAAGGACACATTTTTTTTTCTTTCAAAAAAGTTACACAGTATGGCTTTAATAGTTATTATTGATGATAGTCACAATAAAAGCAGAAGAATGGTAATGTTTACAACAGTTTCTTCTGATGTGTATTTCAGGACGCAAAGCTCAGAGGGACAGGACCAGTGTAAGTACTTTGAATAATGATGGGAGGGCATCTGACACAGGGATATGAGAGTATGGGAGGGCATCTGACATGTGTGTGATTGACAGGTGGCCTCGGTTTATTATGAGAACGTGGGTGAACCTTCAGTGAGGATCAGAATGTAGAGCACAGCGCCCCCTGCAGCTCTGCACGTGTGGAGTGTGTGATAAATGCATCGGGGTTACGCTTTTTAATTGTACGTCTCTTAATCGTTTTTACATGTCCTAACTTTGACTCTTGCTTGAATAACACATTTAACTGGTCCAAAGAACGTTCACTGTACATATTTTGTCTTAAATATATTGTATCACTTTTTGTTTTAATGAATGAATAAAGAAATACAAGTTTCCAAGGGACTGTGTGTGTGCAAAGTAGCCACCAGAGGGCACGTCTTTGGGGTCGAATAATGGCACCACTTTCTAAAGCTGCTGTGAAAAACTTTTGTTGATTTATATTGACAGAGAAGACGTTGGACTTTGTGCCAGTTTTTGCTTCATGTGGATAGGCCCGGTAATTACAGAGACACGAACCATAAACCAGGTCAACAAATGTACAATCTCTGTCCTCCACATCCCATAGAAAACACTGCAGTCTGATAGGATTCAATATTTATTCTGGAAAAATACACTGCAAACAGGCTTACAAGGCATCTATTTTTTTGTATTTGATTAACTTTACTAAGTATCTACAACTGTGCGTGCATCATGTGTCCAGAAGAGGGCGACAAAGCCTGAGACTGTGGTGGTCATTAGGTGAGGGTATGTCTGGGTGGAAAACACAAAATAAACAAAATAAAAAAAATAAATAAATACCTTTGGAAAATAAGAGTGAGCCTAATGCTGGACAGTTAACTCCAAAGTTGCCACGTTTAGGAACAGTTAGAATTTAGTTTGTCGCCTTTTTTTGTGTGTCCGTTGTCCTGGTCCCTCCCTCATGAAAGAAGAACCACATTCATTGATAAACTGATAAAAACCCACACTAGACCCTCTATCCTCGTCTCTTCTGCCCCTCTCCTCTTCTGCTTTTCTCTCTTCTGCTCTTCTCTCCTCTTCTTCTCTATGTGACATTGCATTTTTTATTTTTTATTTTTTTCACAAATATTCAGGGCCAAGTTACTTCTGCTTTCTCACAACGTTTAACTCTACATTTAAAAAACAAAACAAAACTGCATGACAGCAAAAATATTACTGTGACAATTTTTTCTTTAGGATTGATAACAACAGTACTACTACTACTACTACTACTACTACTACTACTACTACTACTACAGCTAGGCTACTACTACTAACTAAGCTACAGCTAAAGCTGCTACTACTAGTACAGCCAAGTTAGTACTACTACTGCTACTACTACAGCTACTTCTTAATAATACTACTGCTACTACTTCTAAAGTCTATGTTTAATACTTTATATTACTTTGTAATTATTTATTTGTACTGTGCACCACTTAGCCGTCATGTAGTAAGTTGTTGTAAATGAGTTATATAAATAAAGTTGACTTTGAATTGAAACATAAAAGCTGACAGTTACTAGGATACTAGATTATATTATTACAAGGCTGCTACTACTGCTAAATACTTGACTACTCATTCTTATAATAGCCTACTACTAGTATTTCTAGGGTACTACTACTGCAAGGCTACTACATGCTGCTTCTTCTTGGTATACTCCTACTTCTACTACTAGTCGGTTGTTGGTTTGGTTATTGGTTTGGTTGTTGGTCGGTTGTTGGTTTGGTTGTTGGTTTGGTTGTTGGTCTGTCGTTGGTTTGGTTGTTGGGTTGGTTGTTGGGTCGGTTGTTGTTCATTTGTTGACTGTGGTGTAGAGCTGAGCAGGGTCCTCCACAGAGGTGTTCCTCACTGAGCTGTAGGTCACCTCCTCCTCACTGTGTCTGACCTGAGCAGAGGGACAGGACAGTATCTTACTTTAGTAAATAGTGCATTTATGAGATTTGTAGGGGGAAAATCCATATATCCAAAAGGAAAACCCACAAATGTTGAACCTGATCATATAGAACTGAACCTTTATATCACATTTGCAGCTTAAGTCTCCTCCATCTGTATTAAAGGTGCTGTACCTGATTTTTACTGTCTCAGAAACATGAAAAACAGAACTAGTTCATTTTAAACAGTTTGCAGTGATCCAAACTTATTCCTCACTTACCTTATGCATTCTGAGCATATGAGTTTACTCTCAGAGACCAGAAAGGTAAAAAAAAAAAAAAAAAAACTAACATGCTAATTAATAAAATGTGTTTGTCTTTAAATATTAGTAGTGTAATCTGAAACAGCACGTACATGTACACACACGTACACACTGTATGCCCACTGGACTGTCACAGAGAGTCAAATTTACCACTCTTCTAAACACAACCTATGAGATTGGGGCCTTGCTCAACGGTACCTCAGCACCTAGAGCTATAGGTCAGGCATATTCAAACTATGGCCCAGGGGCAATTTCTGTTGAATTGGCCCAAATGAGCCAAAATAGTTTTTTATTACTGCAGATTTGAAGAAGTCTGTTGACATAACTTAAATAACAAACCTTCAGATGTGATACAGACTTAAATAAATGCTCCGAGCCTTATTAAAGGTGTGGGGACTCAATCAAACCTGCTGTACGTTAAATGCAACACTCTGAATTTTTTAACTTCATTATTCCGCTTGATGAAAAGTTTGGATACTCCTGAGCTAGGTACTCCTGAGCAGGTGACCCACTGGTACTCCCAGGTAACAGGGCTGTATGTTTAAACCTATTCTGCAAAATCAACTTTTTAGAGCTTTTAACCATGTTATATTAGTATTTATTTCCCCTCACCATTTCCTCACCTGAAGTTGTTATCCACAACTCCCTTTTCACCTCCACCGGCACACGCCCACTGCTCTGTACTTTCATTTTCCAATCAGTCATTCTTTTTTATACATCTGAGGTGCCGACAGCTACACGGCTCTTTGTTGTGATGGTGTTTACAGCAATGTCAGCTCCCACTGGCCACTGCAGTTTTCTACTGCGGAAGTCGGTGGGCTTGTTGCGTTTTCAGATCAATATTGTGATTTAAAATGTGCAAATTATAACAAAATGATTCACGGGTGTCGTAGATTATATACGTATAGAGCTGACACCGGCACTATGTCATGTTTAATGTGAGTCACTAGTAAGAGGGTGTGTTTCACAGTTTAACAGACCACGAACCACACATGCTCCATCACATCCTCATTACACTTTGAGAAAATTGTCCTGCTCGAAACCCACTTTGTCTTTGTCTTGTTTGAGCGGAGCCTACAGCTACAGCCTTATGTAACAGATAATACTCCCTACAACTGTACAACAACTCAATCTTGGGGTGGCATGGCTTAAGTCTTGGTAGCACTAGTCTAGTCTTATAGTATCTCAAGCTCGAGACTGATCCAAGACCTGGTTTAGTCTTGATCTTGAAATACTATAAGCCTTTTCTTGTGTGCCATAACCAAAATGATCACCCAGGGACATGAAAAGATTGTCAGAGTTTTGAATTGATTGGAAATACAATAGAAAAAGTGCGACCCATGTTTTGTCCTCTGGCACTTCAGGTTATAGCACAAAAATAGGCTTATATTGCTTTGATTGTTATAAACTTGCCCCAAAGGACAATATGATGCACACCATTGTTTCACATTTTGACTTGGTCCTGGTTTAGTGCAGGAATAGTCCTGGTTTAGTCTTGAGGTAGTCCTGGTTTGGTCCTGGTTTAGTCTTGAGGTAATCCTGGTTTAGTCCTGGTTTAGTCCTGATTTAGTCCTGGTTTAATCCTGGGGTAGTCCTGATTAAGTCCTGGTTTAATCTTGGGGTAGTCCTGGTTTAGTCCTGGTTTAGTCCTGGTTTAGTCCTGGTTTAGTCCTGGTCTAGTCCTTACCTCATTTCTCTTGTTCTTCCTGTTGTGTCTGACGGTCACGTAGGACACTCCCTCTTCTTCAGGTTCACCCTTTGAAGAAAATATTCAAATGTTGTTGTAAGTTTGATTTATTTTATTGTATTTATTTAAAACAAGGACAGTGCACAGGAAACATTAAGCTCAAGACAGAAAAGATGCTCTGCGACAGATTACCTACAAGATACTTTCCCTGGGCAGATACTTTAAAGCACCTCTAACAACGTTTCCTCAGTAGCAAACAATCCAAGTCATCATTTAACATTTAAAACAGTCAAAACCCATTAAGACTAATTCCCATGAATACAAAACATCAAATTCATCATTATCTTCTAAAAACACTCCACTTCTTTGTTCTCAGTATCATCTAAAATGTACAATCATCAAATTTATCAGCGTTATTATCATCTAAAATACAATCCTTCAACAGCAAAACCAGAAGTCATGGTTTTATCCCATTAGAGAAAGTATGAGAGTTACTGCAAGTTCTAAGGTCAGCTGGAAGAGTGTTTCAGTCTGACTAACAAGATGTGTGACGTGTCTTGCTCAGTAACACAACAACAGAAGGCACCGGCCAGAGCAGACATGAAACCGCCAACCTACAAGTTATAGGATGACAACATGGGTTCCTGTTTTTTTTTCTTTTATCACACATTTTCTGTAAACCCTGCCCACCATAGCACACTGCTGTTCCTGTTTAAGCCCAACATTATATTGAGCTGTACAACATGACTGATTTGTAGCACATTTATGATTAAAAAAAATAAAAACTCACACTTAAACTCACAGGGGGGTTACTTCTGGTGTCTGCACGTTTCACTGTAAACAAACACAGATGTAGTTCTTAAATATGACAAGAGGATTTAAAGCAGACTTGCAAAATCAACTTTACTGAGCTTGTTATAGTTGTTTCCTTCTCATGAACGTGTTTTTAGAATGATTCATGCATGTTTGAGTAATCTTTATTTTCCTGTATTCAAGACGTCATTGCTCCAATCTACCCGTTTTCATTGCCACCGGTACACGCCCACAGTGACGTACTTACATTGTTCTCCAATTTTATTTCCCCAACTGGTGATACAACTACAGTAGTGATAGTGATTTTGGTACAAATGAAAAAGAATCTGCTGCTCACTAGTGTGAAGTGCAGCTATCCATCAAAGGTGCTTTTATTAAGTCGTTTTAGATGAATATTGATCCACGGGTGTCACAGATTAGAACTATATAGCACACTAATCCAAGAAACGTTCATTTTGTCTTCTTTTGTACATTCACTTCTAGGGTTCTTTTTAAAGACAATACAGTGGGAGATGTGTGACCACCAACACCGGTGACAGTTCTGAAGATGGCTTGCAGCTAGCAGCCCAAACATGTCAACAAGGTAAATCTACTTTTTATCCTCTGTTGTGTCGCACATAAATGCAGTATTCTGTGTGATGTTGTTTCACCTGTGAGTCTCCTCCATATGACCACGACCACCACAGTGACAAGTACTCCAGCTACAGCCGCGATCACTGCCCACAGCCAACCTGCACACACACAAGTTCAACACAGTAACAGTAACTACGTACAAAAGTAAAAGCACTGCACTTATGCATGGTGTGAACCATATTGCCCAGAGGAGATCGCTTTTAAACGTTCTTAAACTTTGGATACAGAGCTGTTTGATGGAATGTCATGATTTGGACTAACATTCTTCAAATACTTAACCTTTTCCAGTTTTGATAAATAAACCACGCCAAAGAATTCTGGTTTTAGTGATTTTTTAAGTTAAGTACAAAGTCCCTAACAGGTGCTTTTACCCTTCAGACTGGGAGAATTGACTGAAATTCTGGTGCCCCTTATTTATTACGATTTATTAAGAACCATCCAACTACAGTACGTATATAAAGTAAATATAAAGTACATACTACACCTCCTTATGGTTAGCTGTAAGATTCTGTGCAATGCTCTGCCCACAAACCTACGTCACCCACACGACAATTCTCCATAAATATACAAAAACATGATACAAAACAATACACTACATACAATACAACCCTGATGCAATGTGTAGTAGTTTCATTAGCAAAATGCACGCCGATTGTAATGTGGTGATGCTAGTGCCTTGTCTGGAATGTTTCTTATTATAGTATACTTTTTATCTTCATGGAGACCAAGCCAGACCAAGTCACAGGTCAGATCTGTGGAGAGGCAACCCTGCTCACAGTCAGAATGCCTGTTTTTTCTAGGTATTTTCTAGCTATAAAACCAGCTGTAATTGAATAAATGTAAGGTGGAGCTGATGAAACAGCCATTGAAACAAACAGGTGACCATCAACCACAAAAAAGTAAAGTAAAAAAAAACAAGTTAAACATTTTAATAGGGTATATAGAATTTTCAATAAACAATAAAAGGTAACATGGTGATCTAAATGTGTTAATATCCCATAGAATTGTAATATTCCCCCACTGTGTACTGTCTGTGTACTGTGTACTGTCTCCAGGGCAGACGTAGTGTTTCCTTTACCTGTGCTCCAGTTCTGTGGAGAGGCTGTAGTTTGAGCGTCCTCTGAAATGAGAAGAGGTGGAGGGTTAGTCCTTATCACACACATAATGTAAAATGCCAACAGCGGCGTTTCACACTACACCACATTCTCGTGCCTTTGGATACCACTTTCTTGTGCTTTGAATACTGTGGCTAGCTACAATGGGTAAGTACATTTGCGAAGTACCAGGAGCGCACTGCACCGAGGACAGTGTGGCAGGGCGCGACTGATTTTAATGATTTTCTAAGTCTTGTGGGACCCATGTGTGTCCCAAACCGCAGAGCACAAAACAAATGACATTTACTGAGTAAGAAAAACTACAGGAGCTTTAGTCCTGTTGACACCTGCTTCAGTCTTTGGTTTTGGTTCTGACACATTCGTAGTTTCTCTGGTGTCTTTTTGTCCTTTCTTTGTCTGGGTTGTTGTTGTTTCAGTCGTAGTCGTCCCTGAAATGAACAAAACATGTTAAAGTTATATAGTATAGAAAATCACACATATCTGGTTCTGCAAATAAATTTGGTTATTGCTGTTCAAATCTTTGTTTGTAAAACCTAAAAAAAAATATTGACATCTTGACCATTAAATAGCCATTTTATTTCAACACCAGAGAGAGAGGAGGACACAGAACATCTGAACTGAACTGTCTTCTCATATTTCTCTTTAGTCACTGTGAAAAACAAGACACTTCAGTCAATATGTGTTACTGTGGCAGAGTGGTTATCCTGTCTCCTCCTCTCAGTCAGGAGGTTGTGGGTTAGACTCCTGATCTAATAACAAAATACTCACGTGAGACCACAGACAGATGCACAGAACCATTAGTAGACAGATGACGTCCTGATTTGTCGTATTGTTCACAGTAGAACCTTCCAGCATCCTGAGGTTGGACATTTTGAATCTCCAGACCACAATTTTGTGTCACTCTGAGTCGATTTGACAGAGTCTCTGGGACACTGGAGCTGATCTTTCCAAGTGTAATGAGTTCTTTGGTTTCTCCTGGTTTTTCATCTGAGTTATAATTCCATATGGTTCCATCACATTCTCTTTGTCCCTCTCTTACATTGGTACAGGACAAACTGATACTTCCTCCCTCTTCCACAAACTCAGATGATTCTGTGGAAGAGAAATCAAAAAGGAAAGAAAATATTGATTATACTGTATTACCTATGTGTGCCTATGTGTCCTTGGGCAAAACACATCCCCCATGTTACTGCTGGTAGATCAACAGCAGGTTTAGACTGAATGTTTTCTGCAGTGTTATTTCTTAGTACGATCGCATTAGTCTCTGCTGTTTAATCACACGACACAACATTTTACCAAATAAAAATGTGTTTAATTGTGTTTTGGTAGGAGAAATATCTATCACCAGGGCAAGTTACAGGTTAGATCTGTGGAGGGCCGATCCTGCTCACAGTAAAAATGCAGTTTGTAAGGTCTCATGTGGTATTTTCTTTCCATTTACTTGAGCAGAAGCAGCAGTCTTTCCCCAGTACAGATATATTGTATAAGCAGCAGTCTGCATCTAAGTATAAAGTGTTTTATTGTCCAGTAATCAGAAAGTGTGGGGTTAGCATGGTAGTTACTGAGGAATAACTTTGAACCAATGCAAATCATTTAGACTGTTCTGTTTTTCATGTTTTTAAGACAAAGGCTTTATTTGACAGGAGAGCCTCAGTGTGTGAAATAGGACTGGCAAAAGTATCGAAAATCTGATTTTAATCGATACTAAAACTAGAATCGAAACTAGATACTCATTTGAGCAGGTATCAATACTAAACAAGTCACAGTCACAGGGCAGAAATGTCGTCAAGGTCAAGGTAGAATCCATGGCAAAGGAGAAATTCAATTTGTCAACTGGACAAAAGTTTGTTATTTTTGTCCACTTGAATTTCTCTTTTGTCATATCATACACAGATATAAGACCACACGGGAATATAAAAGAAAGTACTATAATTTGATGTTGAAAATTACTATTGTCTAAAAAAAGTTTTTTGTTTTTTTTTAAATTAATTAATTAATTTTTTTTTTTTTTTTTTATTACCATTGTGGTAGCAGAATTGGGATTGTTTATTGAGTCTATTCCTTAGGTATTTGAATTTTGAATTTTATTATTATTTTTTATTTATTTATTTATTTTTTTATTAGACTTTTTTTTTTACAGAGCTGTCTCTCTTTAAGTCTCTCTTTCTCTCTTTAACTGGACTCTCTTCAAGACTGAAAGCACTATCTTTAGTATTGTGTTCATTCTAGATACGATTTATTAAGAAAAATCATTTTTAAAGAACCCGTTTTATACATAATGGACTTTTTTGAGCTTATTAGAATTATGTTAATGTTATTATGTCATAGATAGAAACCCTGCTCAGTTTTTAAGTCCATAAATCATCACCAGGCTCGTTTTAAGCCTTTCTGATGTCAAATTGTGCTCGGGGCATGTTTCCCATTACACAGTTTAATTGATGACCATGTTTAAAGGCCAATAACATATACAAATAATGCATAATATTTGTTTTTTAAAAGTCTGAACACAGAATACAAATGAAAAGTTAAATACGAATGTTGTCCAAATGGAGAAACACTTTTGGTTTGACATTTGAAACCTTCAGATGAATCATTTCACATTTCAGACGATCAGTGTAGCAGCATTTCAACAGGTGATGGTCTCTTACCTGAGCAGAGCAGAAGACTCAGAGTGAGAAGCACAGGTCTGAACACAGCCAGGGACATCATGTCTGTGGGTCTTGTGCTTCTTTCACACTCTTTATAACTTCCTCTTCAGAACTCAATGCATCCGGGCTGTACTAGAAAAATTTAACTGTTTATTAATGATTTATTATTTTGAAATGTTATGGATGACCAAATGATGTATTGATGTATAGTTTTGTAGGTTATTGTACACAACAGACTTTTATATTCTTATTCATGTTCAGGAGTGTTTCTGTCACGAAAACATCCATGGAACAATTTCTATTATTAACACTGAAGTGGATTAGCTGTGTAGCCGAGGTGATTTGAAAGTGATTGTGCTTTAAAAACACAGTGGAGCTCTTCTAGATTGCCACCATAATGAAACAAAATACATAAAGCTTTTGACAGAGGTGGTAGAGTATCCACAAATTGTACTGTAAGTAAGAGTATCGTTACTTACTTAATTAGGAATAGTAAGAGAAGTATTTGGGAAACTGACTGTAAGAGTAACTGGAAGGACAAAACATTATAAAGAATGATTATTATTATTTTGTCACTTGTAGACTTACTCACAGTGGGAAGAAACCAACACTTTTTACTGTTGTACTGTTACACTGTACAATATATTACTCCAGTAAAAATACTGTTACACTGTATTATATATTACTCAAGTGGCCTAGGTAAAAGTATGCTAAAGTAACATAATATGTGACATTTACTTATTAAGTAAATGGAACTGAGTACTCAGCTCTATTTTTTTTTTTAAGTTGATGTTTGCATGTAAACAGGAGAAGAACAGATCTCACAGATAAAAACATTTTAGGTGTTAAAGTCAGGCTACTGTTGACGAAGTTTCAGAGAGATGAGAGTAACACAAAGACAGAATGTTCAGACCAATCCTTTTCCCATTGTGACAAAAGCCTTATGTCGAGTATGAAATGATTTGAACATCAGTGATTATTAATAATTTTTATGGTTTTTCCTAGTTTGAAATGAGAGATTTTGTGCTACTTTAAAAGTTTTGTCCTTCCAGTTACTCTTACTTGAGTAGTTTCCTAAATACTGTGACAGCAAAACTCAGCTCTGGCCTATGAAAGTTGTGAAAAGTGCTCATACATTCATTGTGAGGTAAGTGAGGAATACTTTTGGACCTATGCAAACTGTTAAAATGAACTAGTGTGGATCTTCACTTCAAATTAAACTGAATTATTCATGTAAAAATAACTGATGAAACCTGCACCAAAAACACTTGATAAAAACTATTTTTCTGTTTTAAAGAGGACATATTATGCCTTTTGCAGGTTCATAATATTGAACTCTAACATAAGAAGATCACCATTTCACCTTCTGTTCAGTATAAACCACAACACTGACGTAAACCCGGACTAAGAATAGAAAAAGGCCCAGTGACTTCCTGTTTAAAACTACAGATCAGGCCCTGCCTCTTCACAGGGACATTTCAGTGTAACAAGCAGCAGATTTACACTATGTGTTTTTATTGTTGAGAAAAATGCAAAGTGACATTTTAGAATCCTACATGTGTGACCCAGAAAATGTATTTAAAAAACTCTAACTAAATACAAGGATTGGGAGATAAGGGTTTGTATTGGTTGCTTTTCTTCTTAAAATGTACAGTCAGACAGTTTAAAAACCTTTTGAATTTAAGATCATTTTCTAATCTTGTTAATGGATTCCATAAATTTATACATCGATTTTTATGCCACGTTATCCAGGGTTGGGTCGCAGAGGCAGCAGTCTAAGCAGGGACTCCTACACTTCCCTCTCCCCAGACACTTCCTCCAGCTCCTCCGGGGGGACCCCAAGGCCAGCCCAGAGACACAGTCCCTCCAGTGTGTCCTGTGTCTTTCCTGTCGCCTCCTCCTGGTGGGACATGAACACTTCCCCAGAGAGGAGTCCAAGAGGCATCCAGAACAGATGCCTGAGCCTCATCTGGTCCTCTCCACGTGGAGGAGCAGTGGCTCTACTCCGAGCTCCTCCTGACCAGCCACCCTGCAGTGGAAACTCATTTCTATTACTTGTATCATGTAGATGGTAGTAAATGTAAATGTATTGCCAGAAGCATATTTCATATTCATTTCTACACTAAACATGAATTTATTAAAGAGAATTTGAGGAGTTTTAGTGACAGAAACACTCCTGAACAAGCAGTGAATATAAAAGTCTGTTGTGTACAATAACCTACAAAACTCTCATTTCTGATGCATTCATTTAAAGGGGGAGGGGAAAACACACATTTTCTAAGCAGTGAATCCTTGAATGCACAAAAATACAGGATTACTCAAACATGCACTTTTAACAACTTAAATAAATCAATACAACATTTGGTCATTCATAAAGTTCCAAATGATAAAAGCATGAACATCAGTCACAGGTTTGTGTCTTTGTCGTACTTATTAAAGTCTGAAGTGTGACATGTTTAGGGGAAGTTCGAAAATAAAAAAGTGTGAAAGACTAAGAGCACAAGACCCACAGACATGATGTCCCTGGCTGTGTTCAGACCTGTGCTTCTCACTCTGAGTCTTCTGCTCTGCTCAGGTAAGAGACCATCACCTGTTGAAATGCTGCTACACTGATCGTCTGAAATGTGAAATGATTCATCTGAAGGTTTCAAATGTCAAACCAAAAGTGTTTCTCCATTTGGACAACATCCGTTTTTGTTTCATCTGAACGTGAACTCTTCTTGCTGTTTTATGCATTTTGTTTCATGTTTTCAGTTCATTCATTCACGCGACTAAAGGGGCGCCAAAAGTAATGATGAGACTTTCATTTTTAACTTTTCATTTGTCACGTAGTGTAGGCAAATCTTAGCATTACTTTAGCATTAGTACATCAAAATAAAAGTGTTAGTTATAGTATGCTAAATGTGAATACTTACTTTGTGTTTTTTGTATGTAAAACTTTTGAAAGGGCATTGGAAGTTTCATTTTGACACCACATGCTTATTTTCTGTCTTCCCCCTGCCAAAAAGTCTGCAGACGCAATGTTGACACTGAAAATTAGAACAACCTATCATAATGTAATGATGCCCGTTGGACGTGGGGATGGCGTTGCTGTGGTAACGGGGTCAAACTGCATAAAGACAAACATTCCCTGACATGTTAATGTAAGCGCGCAGCAAAAATGAGCACGATTTGGCATAAAATTAGCCATTTAATGAGAGAACAATATTCCAAATGGTTAAAAGCTCAAAGAAGTCCATTTTAGCGAGTTCAGTTGAAGAAAGACGGTTCTTGCAGGTCTCACGTGGGTAAAGACTGACACTTTGCACAGCTCAAAAACACAAACTCTAGATGTTATAGTTTTGTCTGGAATGTTCCACAGAAACACATTAAACTGATCCATCTTGTGCTCACTGTGGTGCTTTGAGGAGTTGGACATGAGTTTACTGAATGTCTCTGCCCTCTCTCTACCCCGTTTCTCACACTGGCTCTGCTGTCAAATAAAGCTTTCAGGAACCAGATTTTTACTGTCTTAAACAGAACTTGCAGTGGCCCAAAGTTATTCCTCATTTACTCAATTATTCACTGCCAAGTTTATTAGCACGTTTCACTTTATCAGAGACCAGAGCATGCTAACCGCACACCTCCTGTTACTCTGACAATTAATTTGCTTTATAATTAGATGCAAACAGGACACAGCAGGCTCCAAAGTGCTGCTTAAACTGGGCCAAGACAAATTTTGCATTTATTTCATTACATTTACTACTGAGACCTTATATGCATTTTTATATGCAAGCTCGCCTCTCCACAGATCTAAGCTGTAACTTGGCCTGGTGCCATCTGCGCCATCATTCTCCAGTTAGATATTTACTTACTACGAAATATAATTGCTGAAACAGAGACTAATGCTACTGTACTAAGAAATAACACTGCAGGGAACATTTAGTCTATACCTGCTGTTGATCTACCAGCAGTAACATGGGGGAAGTGTTTTGCCCAAAGACATAAAAGCAGCAGTATGCAGTGTCACTAGGGGTAATTGAACCAGCAAGTGTCTCCACCAACTGCTTCCTCTTGAGCAGTTGAATTTCAGGAATACTGTATGAATAAATGATTTGAGATGTTGAGACAGCTCCATTCTCTTTTGCATAAGGTTGCCGGCTCAATTCCTGTGCAATCTGACAGTTCTTTGCCATCCAAGATATCTCCGTGGAAGAGACATCGGCCAAAGAGGGTCTTCTGTTGTAGTGCCAGAGGAAGACAGCTCCGTACAAAAACGTCAACATCCAGAACTTTTGGAGTGGATTTGTCGCACCATCCTGTGGCTGGAAAACCGAATGCCGGAGAACACCATGCAGGCAATGCAGCAGAAACTAGAGGACTTCAGGGACTACAGACGTCTCCACAAACCCCCCAAAGTCCAAGAGAAGTGCCAACTGGAGATCAACTTCAACACGCTACAGACCAAACTCAGACTCAGTAACCGGCCCGCGTTCATGCTGTCAGAGGGCAAGATGGTGTCCGATATCAATAACGCCTGGGGCAACCTGGAGGGGGAAGAGAAGGGCTACAAGGAGTGGTTCCTCAATGAGATCCGCAGACTGGAGAGGCTTGATTGTTTAGACAAAAAGCAGCTATCCACGAAGCATGGACTGAAGGTAAAGAGGAGATGCTGCAGAAGAAGGACTTTGAGACAGCCTCTCTGTCAGAGATCAAGGCTCTGCTAAAGAAGCACGAGGCATTTGAGAGCGACCTGGCGGCGCATCAAGACCGCATGGAGCAGATCGCCGCCATCGCACAAGAGCTCAATGAGTTGGACTACTTTGACTCCCCAAGTGTGAATGCGCGCTGTCAGAAGATCTGTGACCAATGGGACGCTCTGGGGAACCTGACTCAGAAACGCAGCGAAGCTCTGCAGAGAACGGAGAAAACTGCTGGAGACCATTGATCTGCTGTACCTGGAGTTTGCCAAAAGAGCGGCTCCTTTCAACAACTGGATGGAGGGCGCCATGGAGGACCTCCAGGACACCTTTATAGTGCACACCATCGAGGAGATCAAGGGACTAAGCACAGCCCACGAGCAGTTTAAGGCCACACTTCCAGAGGCTGACAAAAAACGAAATGCCATTTTGGGAATCCACAACGAGATCGCTAAGATCGTTCAGACCTACCATGTCAACATCGCTGGGACCAACCCCTACACCACCATCAATCCTCAGGAGATCAATGCCAAATGGGACAAGGTCAAAACAGCTGGTGCCACAGAGAGACCAGGCCCTGATTGAGGAACACACTCGTCAACAGAACAATGAAAGACTGTGTGTACAGGTCGTCAACCAGGCCAATGTCATAGGGCCCTGGATCCAGACCAAGATGGAGGAGATTGGCCGTATCTCTATTGAAATGTATGGTACCCTGGAGGACCAGCTCACAAACCTGCGTTAGTATGAGAAGAGCATTGTGAACTACATACCAAAGATCGACCAGTTAGAAGGAGACCACCAGCTCATCCAGGAGGCCCTCATCTTTGACAACAAGCACACCAAGTACACCATGGAGCACATCCATGTGGGCTGGGAGCAGCTTCTCACCACCACTGCCAGAACAATCAACGAGAACAAGAACCAGATCCTGACGCGAGACGCTAAAGGCATCAGCCAAGAGCAGCTCAACGAGTTCAGAGCCTCCTTCAACCACTTCGACAGGGACCACACTGGCACTCTGGGCACTGAGGAGTTACGAACCTACAGCACCTCCCTATGATCCAGAGGATGCTGCCATGTTTGAAGAAGTGTAAAGGTGATCTATTAAAATAGATCAAAAGGGGGAATGAAAGAATGTATGAGTCAGTGTTAAGATATAATTATGTTTACATGACTAAGAAGTGCCATAATCAATAAACTAAGAAGATGAGAACATCTAATCAGAGTGGGGACTGTATGTATTGCAATGTGTGCTTAAGATAATCTGTGCAGGCTCATCAGGGTGACGCATGCTGACTGGAGACTGAATGACAACACCACATATTGGAGCGACCCGAGCTGAAGAAAATACTATCAGGACCTGCCTAGAGACAACTCTGGGTCACGCTGCACTCTCAGGATGTGATACCATATCTGAGCGCAGGGAGAGGCATACTAGAAATACGGGAGCGCCTCTGGTCTAGTAGGAGTTCTTTGTGTAACAGAGTAGGGACAGGACCGCGCTCTAATTAGAATTGTAATATGTTAGGGTAATAAAACTTCTGTGATTCTCCTCGTTGTCTCTTTGCAAGTTTGTACTCTAGACTTCAGGAAATGAATACGCTTAAAACAGCAAACTCCACCACAGCATTCTGACCTGTCTCCAGCTCTGTTTGAACTCTAGTGCTTCTACAGTGAGCGGAGTCACAGTGTTCTGTCCACAGGTGAGCTGCTGAGGTGGGTGCTCTTCAGTCTGACCACGGCTGCTTTCATCCTCTGTGTGACTGTGGTTCACATCTGGACCTGGACTCGAGGTAAGGTCCTGGTTTTGCCCTGGTTTAGCCCTGGTTTAGCCCTGATTTAACTCTGGTTTAGTCCTGGTTTAGCCCTGGTTTACACCTGGTTTAGCCCTGGTTTAGTCCTGGTTTAACCCTGGTTTAGACCTGGTTTAGCCGTGGTTTTGCTCTGGTTAGACCTGGTTCATGAAATTAAAATCTTACACACACTTCCTTTAAAGCAACACTGTGTAACTTTGTGGAGCTGGCACATCACCTGCATGATTCCATGGAAACAAAAATCAGTTAAAACTATACTGTGGAACATGCCAAACTGTGGAATATTACAGGCAAAGGAAACAAGTAGGAGGAGATTCTCCTTCAGGTCAAATAAGAGTCAAGTTTGTGGAGATGCAAGCTCACTCACAGGACAAGGACACTTTTTTTTTTTTTTTTTCAAAAAAGTTACACGTTATTATTGATGATAGTCACAATAAAAGCAGAAGAATGGTAATGTTTACAACAGTTTCTTCTGATGTATATTTCAGGACGCAAAGCTCAGCGGGACAGGACCAGTGTAAGTACTTTGAATAATGATGGGAGGGCATCTGACACAGGGATATGAGAGTATGGGAGGGCATCTGACATGTGTGTGATTGACAGGTGGCCTCGGTTTATTATGAGAACGTGGGTGAACCTTCAGTGAGGATCAGAATGTAGAGCACAGCGCCCCCTGCAGCTCTGCACGTGTGGAGTGTGTGATAAATGCATCGGGGTTACGCTTTTTAATTGTACTTCTCTTAATCGTTTTTACATGTCCTAACTTTGACTCTTGCTTGAATAACACATTTAACTGGTCCAAAGAACGTTCACTGTACATATTTTGTCTTAAATATATTGTATCACTTTTTGTTTTAATGAATGAATAAAGAAATACAAGTTTCCAAGGGACTGTGTGTGCAAAGTAGCCACCAGAGGGCACGTCTTTGGGGTCGAATAATGGCACCACTTTCTAAAGCTGTTGTGAAAAACTTTTGTTGATTTATATTGACAGAGAAGACGCTGGACTTTGTGCCAGTTTTTGCTTCATGTGGATAGGCCTGGTAATTACAGAGACACGAACCATAAACCAGGTCAACAAATGTACAATCTCTGTCCTCCACATCCCATAGAAAACACTGCAGTCTGATAGGATTCAATATTTATTCTGGAAAAATACACTGCAAACAGGCTTACAAGGCATCTTTTTTTTTTTGTATTTGATTAACTTTACTAAGTATCTACAACTGTGCGTGCATCATGTGTCCAGAAGAGGGCGACAAAGCCTGAGACTGTGGTGGTCATTAGGTGAGGGTATGTCTGGGTGGAAAACACAAAATAAAAAATCAATAAAATACCTTTGGAAAATAAGAGTGAGCCTAATGCTGGACAGTTAACTCCAAAGTTGCCACGTTTAGGAACAGTTATAATTTAGTTTGTCTCCTTTTTTTGTGTGTCCGTTGTCTTGGTCCCTCCCTCATGAAAGCAGAACCACATTCATTGATAAACTAATAAAAACCCACACTAGACCCTCTATCCTCGTCTCTTCTGCCCCTCTCCTCTTCTCTTCTCTTCTGCCTTTCTTTCCTCTCCTCTTCTCACCCGTTCTCCTCTCCTCTTCTGCTTTTCTCTCTTCTCCTCTATGTGACATTGCATTTTTTTTTCACAAATATTCAAGTTACTTCTGCTTTCTCACAAACGTTTAACTCTACATTTAAAAAAAACAAAAACTGCATGACAGCAAAAATATTACTATGACAATTTTTTCTTTAGGATTGATAACAACAGTACTACTACTACTACTACGACTAGTGAAAGCATGCATTTTGTTCCTAGGCAAGGTTAACCTTCACCTGTTCTCACATACGCTAATTTTACCAGTTGTGGAAACACTTGGTTGCAACCAATACTTCTCAAATTCAGACCTTGTCAACTGTCTGGTATTTTTGGCTCACAAGGAAGTCCAACAACACTCCATATATGTAACACACTCTGGTTGTTTATTTTTCTTCAGCATATATAAAGACCGAACTGTGACCTCTTAGAGGCTTGCTTTTCTATCCTCGCATGTCTTCTGTGTATC
This sequence comes from Taenioides sp. WSHXM2023, assembly GCA_029959045.1. Classification (NCBI taxonomy): domain Eukaryota; kingdom Metazoa; phylum Chordata; class Actinopteri; order Gobiiformes; family Gobiidae; genus Taenioides; species Taenioides sp. WSHXM2023. Next base: position 4,573,283 of record CM057107.1, on the reverse strand, counting down.
TCCTGCTTGTAACTCCCTTACATCTGGCCAGATAAAGAACTTCTTTTATGACTCTACCTGGTCTATTGTCTCTTACTTTTTCCAACCTTGACTTCAACTAGGCTACTACTACTAACTAAGCTACAGCTAAAGCTGCTACTACTAGTACAGCCAAGTTAGTACTACTACTGCTACTACTACAGCTACTTCTTTATAATACTACTGCTACTACTACTAAAGTCTATGTTTAATACTTTATATTACTTTGTAATTATTTATTTGTACTGTGCACCACTTAGCCGTCATGTAGTAAGTTGTTGTAAATGAGTTATATAAATAAAGTTGACTTTGAATTGAAACATAAAAGCTGACTTTTACTAGGATACTAGATTATATTATTACAAGGCTGCTACTACTGCTAAATACTTGACTACTCATTCTTATAATAGCCTACTACTAGTATTTCTAGGGTACTACTACTACAAGGCTACTACATGCTGCTTCTTCTTGGTATACTCCTACTACTAGTTGGTTGTTGGTTGGTTGTTGGGTCAATTGGTTGTTGGTTGGTTGTTTAGTGGGTTGTTGGGTTGAATGTTGGTTAGTTTGGTTGTTGGTTTGGTTGTTGGTTGGTTGTTGGTTTGGTTGTTGGTTGGTTGTTGGGTCTGTTGTTGGTGGGTTGTGCTGCAGCACAAACTGGGAGTCATTTGGACATTACAACACAGGGCCCAAGTGGTTCCTACAAGCGCAGAGGGAAAGGAGAAAGAAGAACAACACGTGGAGAAAGCCCTCTCCGTTTGTGGATATCCTAAATGGGCTTTCAATAAAACGAAGAGAGCCAAGAAACAGGACAACAGAGAACCAGAGCCCAGGAGAAAGGGTGTAACTATTCCTTACCTGGCTGACGTTTCCGAAAAACTACAGAGGATCTTCAGACAACATGAAATCCCAGTCTATTTCAAACCCACAAACACTTTAAGACAAAAACTGGTCCATCCTAAGGACAAAACTCCGAGCCACAAACAAAGCAATGTGGTCTACTCCATTCAGTGTAGTGAAGACTGCAGTGAGCGCTACATTGGAGAAACAAAACAGCCACTTCACAAACGAATGTATCAACACAGACGGGAAAACCAGGGTGGGCCGCAATCTGCCGTACATCTCCACCTAAAAGCCACGGGCCACTCCTTTGAGGACAGTGAGGTCCAGATCTTGGCCAGAGAAAAGAACTGGTTTGAGAGGGGAGTTAAAGAAGCTATTTTTGTCAAGAAAGAGAATCCTTCCTTGAACAGAAATGGGGGTCTCAGACATCATTTGTCTCCCATCTATAACTCTATCCTCAAACCTAAATCAAAACAGAGAAAATAATGGGACTAGCCAGGACATGTCCAGAGGTGTGAAAACACCATCATGGCCCTGAATGGATATGCTAACTACTCCCCCACTCCCACTCCATATTGAATAGACACTCCTAACTAACAGAAACTGTATGCAAATATGTGTTGTCTCAGAGTAATTTTCATTGTAATTAAGCTCCTTTCTCAGGCAGATATAAGGCAGTGTCCACCAGCATCTGACCAGAACTGAAGAAGCAGCTTGGATGAGCTGTGAAACGTATTCAACCAAATAAACTCTGTCCAGTTGACAAATTAAATTTCTCCTTTTGCCTTGTTGGTTGGTTGTTGGGTCTGTTATTGGTTGGTTGTTGGTTTGGTTGTTGGTTGGTTGTTGGTTGGTTGTTGGTTGGTTGTTGGTTTGGTTGTTGGTTGGTTGTTGGTTGATTGTTGGTTTGGTTGTTGGTTGGTTGTTGGTTTGGTTGTTGGTTGATTGTTGGTTTGGTTGTTGGTTGGTTGTTGGTTTGGTTGTTGGTTGGTTGTTGGGTTGGTTGTTGGGTCAGTTGTTGTTCATTTGTTGACGGTGGCGTAGAGCTGAGCAGGGTCCTCCACAGAGGTGTTCCTCACTGAGCTGTAGGTCACCTCCTCCTCACTGTGTCTGACCTGAGCAGAGGGACAGGACAGTAACTTACATTAGTATAGAATGCATTTATACAGTATGTATGAGATTTGTATGGGAAAAATCCATATATCCAAAAGGAAAACCCACAAATGTTGAACCTGATCATATAGAACTGAACTTTTATATCACATTTGCAGCTTAAGTCTCCTCCATCTGTTTTAAAGCTGCTGTACTTGATTTTTACTGTTTCAAAAACATGAAAAACAGAACTAGTTCATTTTAAACAGTTTGCAGTGATCCAAACTTATTCCTCACTTACCTTATGCATTCTGAGCATATGAGTTTACTCTCAGAGACCAGTGTGTTTTGCTGTGATGGTAAAGGTAAAAAAAAACAAAACAACTAAAATGCGAATTAATAAAATCAGTTTGTGTCACGGGGTGACTGGACTGGGCATGTGTGGGTTGATTGGAAGGGAGGTGTGTGTGTGCGCGGGACTGACTCTGACCCTGCCCCCAAATCAGTACTAATAGGGCGCAGGTGTGTCAGTAAAAGGGGGGGGAGAGCGGTGCGAGTGGCAGCACGACGGGGCTGAGCAGAGGAGACGGACGGTTTTGGGAGCTGGGTCGGGCGTCCGCGGTACCAGACATAGGGCCACGCTGAAGGAGCGCAGGAGGTGGGCAGAGGAAGCGGCGCACGACCTTGGCGCCCGAGCGACAGGACGCAACGTGGGAACAGTGGAGGGGGCGAGTGTGACAACCCCCCTCCTCCCAGCTAAGTGGCTTTTCTTGTTTGTTGTGCGTGTGGCAGGGCTACTCAAAGTTGCATGTTTTAATTTGGATTTTAGTGAAGTATTCTGCAAATTAGCCCTGGCCCAAAGTCCACTGCTCAATTAAGAGTTCCTACCTGTTGCCGGCCAATTGACGGCTTGTTCCTGCACGCAGGCCTCCTGAGCGCATGGACGAGTGCAGCGCGCGCATGGCAGAGCGGCCGGGACAAGAGGGAGAGACTGAGGCATCGCGGGAGCTGTGGAGGAGCACCGGAGCCGCGATCCCAGGGGACCCATCCACCTACCTCCAATGAGGGACTCTTAATAGTTTAGCTTTTAGTAGTTTTGGACATTTTATCATTCATAGACTCAATAAATTTTGTACATTTCTTTTAATTACGTGTGGCATTTTTATTTAATAGAGCACCTCCCCTTGGGACCAGAGGTTTTCAAAATGGGGCGTGTCCGGCCCGTGACATTTGTCTTTAAATATTAGTGTAATCTGAAAGAGCACGTACATGTACACACACGTCAGTGTAGCAGCTTTTCAACAGGTGATGGTCTCTTACCTGAGCAGAGCAGAAGACTCACAGCCAGAGTCATCATGTCTATTTTTCTTTCTTCCCTTTCACACTGTTTCTTTCTAACGTCCTCTAAACATGTCACACTTTTATATTCACTGCTTGTTCAGGAGTGTTTCTGTCACTAAAACTCCCCAAATTCTTGTTTAATGCAAATACCCAAACAGGTGAGGGACCATCCACCAGAAAAGTTGCGCAGTGCAGCTTTAACAATTCCTAAACAACATATGAGTGCCAAATAAAGTACAAATCACAGGGCTATGGAACAACAGCAAAAACAGCAGAGGTGAGTACAATGCTGGACTGGACTGGCATCATTTCAAAAACATGACTAAAACCACTGAAAACGTATGTAAGACATTGTTTTATTACATAAGACCAGTTCTATTAATGTATATGAATGTGCGTTTACCAAAGATGGAGCCTTTACGGATATTAAATACACAGATATATTATATTTAACATTCAATAAGTATAAACAGGGCCAACAGGCAAAGTGTGGAAACCTTGTGTTTTTAGTCTGGGTGTATTGAGGTTTGAAGTGTGAAATGTTTAGAGGAAGTTAGAAAGAAACAAAGCGTGAAATAGAAGTGGACTCACAGACATGATGACCCTGGCTGTGTTCACACCAGTGCTTCTCACTCTGAGTCTTCTGTACTGCACAGGTAAGAGACTTGAGTCCTTTTCTGTTCTAGGCCTGTTGGTGATTCTGTCTTTTACATGCAGCTATTGAAACGCTCATCAGAACTGGCTGAAATGGTCTGAAATATTTTATAGTCTCGAGGTTTTCAAATGTCAAACCAGGCAGTGTTTCTGAATCTGGGTTTAGTTTGCGTTTGATCGAATATTAGTGAATATGAGGAGCTCCATGTAACTTTCCGGATGGAGAGTGTGCTACCTGTGTGTCTCCATGGAGATCTTATTGCTTTGCCAAGAATGTTCCACAGTATTGCGTTAAACTTGGCAAGGCGTGATGCAGAGTAAAACATTAGTCCTTCAAGTTTCAGAAATAATGCTGCAAAGACGAAGACAAATCAAGTATGGACCTTATCTTCAGCAGTATGGCATGAAACTATCTTACATTGTTGTGATGTTGAGACCGCTCCATCTTCTGTAGCTCCAGGTCACTGGTTCAGTCCTTGTGTTATAACCAAACTTTTCTTCTGTTCCACAGAATCATCTGAGTTTGTGCAAGAGGGAGGAAGTATCACTTTGTCCTCTAACAATGTAAGAGAGGGACAAAGAGAATGTGATGGAACAGTATGGATTTTTAACTCAGCTGAAAAACCAGAGGAAACCAAAGAACTCATTACACTTGGAAAGATCGGCTCCAGTGTCCCAGAGACTCTGTCAAATCGACTCAGAGTGACACAAAATTGTAGTCTGGAGATTCAAAATGTCCAACCTCAGGATGCTGGAAGGTTCTACTGTCGACAATACGACCAATCAGGACGTCATCTGCCTCCTGATGGTCCTGTGTATCTGTCTGTGGTCTCACGTGAGTATTTTGTTATTAGATCAGGAGTCTAACCCACAGCCTCTTTACTAGTGTTGTCACAGTGCTCAAATTTCAATGTCTATGTCAATACTAAGGAATAAACGTTGTATTATATTATGTATTGTCTTTCTTTAGTCAATAGAATGTGATTTTCAACATTAAATGGTAGTACTTTCTTTTCTATTCCCATGTGTTCTTATATCTGTGTCCTCCCTCAGTGGTCCTGTAGGTTCCATAGTGTTCCATGGGCGAATACTAGTCTCTGTGTTCTTACACTTGATCATTCTGAAGATATTCAGGAAGGGTTGATTTCTGTCCTGTAAATGTGATTTTTTTATTTTCAATACCAGCTCAAATGAGTATCTAGTTTCAATACTAGTTTTAGTATCGATTAGTATCTGATTTTCAATACGTTTGACAACTCTACTCCTCACTGAGAGGAGGAGACAGGAAAACCACTCTGCCACATTTGACTGAAGTTTCTTGTTTTTCACAGTGACTAAAGAGAAATATGAGAAGACAGTTCTGTTAAGATGTAATGTGTCCTCTTCTCTCTCTGGCGTCGATACAAAATGGCTGATCAACGGCAAAGAAGTAAATCATTCACAAATAATAACAGTAAACCTTCAAAACTCCACCACTGTTACAGTTCCAAAATCACATTTCCTTTACAAAGACGTGAATCGGTTCAAATGTGAAGTGACTGATGCAGAGAACAAGAAGAGGATCAGCAAATCAGGTGAGACCAGGAGGAGGAGTCAGTTTGGGGAAAAAAAAAATCACTAAATACTATTAGGTTTCACAAACAAAGCAAAATAAGAGTTCATTTACAAAACCAGATATGTGACATTTGAATTTAGGGTTCATCCCTGTGTGTGTCTGACTTAGTATATTGAGAATAAGAGGTCAAAATCAAATAACATTATGTGTGTGATAAGGACTAACCCTCCACCTCTTCTCATTTCAGAGGACGCTCAAACTACAGCCTCTCCACAGAACTGGAGCACAGGTAAAGGAAACACTACGTCTGCCCTGGAGACAGTACACAGTACACAGACAGTACACAGTGTGGCTTGAACCTAATTATTTGTTGGGATTGGCTTCACAAACTTATACTCCATATTAACCGTATGTCTTAAAGTATTTTAAACTGACAACAACCACGTCTTTCTCTCTGGAGCTGTTCTGTTCATTTATGCTGACTGAAGATGTTGAACTTTGTGACAGTTTTTGTTTCATGTGGATAGGCCCAGTATTTACAGAGATATGAACCATACACCAGGTCAAAAAATGTACAATCTGACAGTTAAACAGCAAACTCCACCACAGCATTCTGACCTGTCTCCAGCTCTGTTTGAACTCTAGTGCTTCTACAGTGAGCGGAGTCACAGTGTTCTGTCCACAGGTGAGCTGCTGAGGTGGGTGCTCTTCAGTCTGACCACGGCTGCTTTCATCCTCTGTGTGACTGTGGTTCACATCTGGACCTGGACTCGAGGTAAGGACCTGGTTTAGACCTGGTTTAGGTCTGGTTTAGACCTGGTTTACACCTGGTTTAGACCTGGTTTAGACCTGTTTTTTTGTTGTCAAAAAAAAAAAAAAAAAAAAAAAAAGTTACACAGTATGGCTTTAATAGTTATTATTGATGATAGTCACAATAAAAGCAGAAGAATGGTAATGTTTACAACAGTTTCTTCTGATGTGTATTTCAGGACGCAAAGCTCAGAGGGACAGGACCAGTGTAAGTACTTTGAATAATGATGGGAGGGCATCTGACACAGGGATATGAGAGTATGGGAGGGCATCTGACATGTGTGTGATTGACAGGTGGCCTCGGTTTATTATGAGAACGTGGGTGAACCTTCAGTGAGGATCAGAATGTAGAGCAAAGCGCCCCCTGCAGCTCTGCACGTGTGGAGTGTGTGATAAATGCATCGGGGTTACGCTTTTTAATTGTACTTCTCTTAATCGTTTTTACATGTCCTAACTTTGACTCTTGCTTGAATAACACATTTAACTGGTCCAAAGAACGTTCACTGTACATATTTTGTCTTAAATATATTGTATCACTTTTTGTTTTAATGAATGAATAAAGAAATACAAGTTTCCAAGGGACTGTGTGTGTGCAAAGTAGCCACCAGAGGGCACGTCTTTGGGGTCGAATAATGGCACCACTTTCTTGTGAAAAACTTTTGTTGATTTATATTGACAGAGAAGACGTTGGACTTTGTGCCAGTTTTTGCTTCATGTGGATAGGCCCGGTAATTACAGAGACACGAACCATAAACCAGGTCAACAAATGTACAATCTCTGTCCTCCACATCCCATAGAAAACACTGCAGTCTGATAGGATTCAATATTTATTCTGGAAAAATACACTGCAAACAGGCTTACAAGGCATCTATTTTTTTGTATTTGATTAACTTAAGTATCTACAACTGTGCGTGCATCATGTGTCCAGAAGAGGGCGACAAAGCCTGAGACTGTGGTGGTCATTAGGTGAGGGTATGTCTGGGTGGAAAACACAAAATAAAAAATCAATAAAATACCTTTGGAAAATAAGAGTGAGCCTAATGCTGGACAGTTAACTCCAAAGTTACCACGTTTAGGAACAGTTATAATTTAGTTTGTCTCCTTTTTTTGTGTGTCCGTTGTCTTGGTCCCTCCCTCATGAAAGAAGAACCACATTCATTGATAAAACTGATAAAAACCCACACTAGACCCTCTATCCTCGTCTCTTCTGCCCCTCTCCTCTTCTGCTTTTCTCTCTTCTGCCTTTCTCTCCTCTTCTCCTCTATGTGACATTGCATTTTTTATTTTTTATTTTTTTCACAAATATTCAGAGCCAAGTTACTTCTGCTTTCTCACAAACGTTTAACTCTACATTTAAAAAACAAAACAAAACTGCATGACAGCAAAAATATTACTGTGACAATTTTTTCTTTAGGATTGATAACAACAGTACTACTACTACTACTACTACTACAACTAGGCTACTACTACTAACTAAGCTACAGCTAAAGCTGCTACTACTAGTACAGCCAAGTTAGTACTACTACTGCTACTACTACAGCTACTTCTTAATAATACTACTGCTACTACTTCTAAAGTCTATGTTTAATACTTTAAATTACTTTGTAATTATTTATTTGTACTGTGCACCACTTAGCCGTCATGTAGTAAGTTGTTGTAAATGAGCTATATAAATAAAGTTGACTTTGAATTGAAAAATAAAAGCTGACTTTTACTAGGATACTAGATTATATTATTACAAGGCTGCTACTACTGCTAAATACTTGACTACTCATTCTTATAATAGCCTACTACTAGTATTTCTAGGGTACTACTACTACAAGGCTACTACATGCTGCTTCTTCTTGGTATACTCCTACTACTACTACTAGTCGGTTGTTGGTTTGGTTGTTGGTTTGGTTGTTGGTTGGTTGTTGGTTTGGTTGTTGGGTTGGTTGTTGTTCATTTGTTGATGGTGGCGTAGAGCTGAGCAGGGTCCTCCACAGAGGTGTTCCTCACTGAGCTGTAGGTCACCTCCTCCTCACTCTGTCTGACCTGAGCAGAGGGACAGGACAGTATCTTACTTTAGTAAATAGTGCATTTATGAGATTTGTAGGGGGAAAATCCATATATCCAAAAGGAAAACCCACAAATGTTGAACCTGATCATATAGAACTGAACCTTTATATCACATTTGCAGCTTAAGTCTCCTCCATCTGTATTAAAGGTGCTGTACCTGATTTTTACTGTCTCAGAAACATGAAAAACAGAACTAGTTCATTTTAAACAGTTTGCAGTGATCCAAACTTATTCCTCACTTACCTTATGCATTCTGAGCATATGAGTTTACTCTCAGAGACCAGAAAGGTAAAAAAAAAAACTAACATGCTAATTAATAAAATGTGTTTGTCTTTAAATATTAGTAGTGTAATCTGAAACAGCACGTACATGTACACACACGTACACACTGTATGCCCACTGGACTGTCACAGAGAGTCAAATTTACCACTCTTCTAAACACAACCTATGAGATTGGGGCCTTGCTCAACGGTACCTCAGCACCTAGAGCTATAGGTCAGGCATATTCAAACTATGGCCCAGGGGCAATTTCTGTTGAATTGGCCCAAATGAGCCAAAATAGTATTTTATTACTGCAGATTTGAAGAAGTCTGTTGACATAACTTAAATAACAAACCTTCAGATGTGATACAGACTTAAATAAATGCTCCGAGCCTTATTAAAGGTGTGGGGACTCAATCAAACCTGCTGTACGTTAAATGCAACACTCTGAATTTTTTAACTTCATTATTCCGCTTGATGAAAAGTTTGGATACTCCTGAGCTAGGTACTCCTGAGCAGGTGACCCAGTGGTACTCCCAGGTAACAGGGCTGTATGCTTAAACCTATTCTGCAAAATCAACTTTTTAGAGCTTTTAACCATGTTATATTAGTATTTATTTCCCCTCACCATTTCCTCACCTGAAGTTGTTATCCACAACTCCCTTTTCACCTCCACCGGCACACGCCCACTGCTCTGTACTTTCATTTTCCAATCAGTCATTCTTTTTTATACATCTGAGGTGCCGACAGCTACACGGCTCTTTGTTGTGATGATGTTTACAGCAATGTCAGCTCCCACTGGGCACTGCAGTTTTCTATTGCGGAAGTCGGTGGGATTGTTGCGTTTTCAGATCAATATTGTGATTTAAAATGTGCAAATTATAACAAAATGATTCACGGATGTCGTAGATTATATACGTATAGAGCTGACACCGGCACTATGTCATGTTTAATTTGAGTCACTAGTAAGAGGGTGTGTTTCACAGTTTAACAGACCACGAACCACACATGCTCCATCACATCCTCATTACACTTTGAGAAAATTGTCCTGCTCGAAACCCACTTTGTCTTTGTTTTGTTTGAGCGGAGCCTACAGCTACAGCGTTATGTAACAGATAATACTCCCTACAACTGTACAACAACTCAATCTTGGGGTGGCATGGCTTAAGTCTTGGTAGCGCTAGTCTAGTCTTATAGTATCTCAAGCTCAGGACTGATCCAAGACCTGGTATAGTCTTGATCTTGAAATACTATAAGCCTTTTCTTGTGTGCCATAACCAAAATGATCACCCAGGGACATGAAAAGATTGTCAGAGTTTTGAATTGATTGGAAATACAATAGAAAAAGTGCGACCCATGTTTTGTCCTCTGGCACTTCAGGTTATAGCACAAAAATAGGCTTATATTGCTTTGATTGTTATAAACTTGCCCCAAAGGACAATATGATGCACACCATTGTTTCACATTTTGACTTGGTCCTGGTTTAGTGCTGGATTAGTCCTGGTTTAGTCTTGAGGTAGTCCTGGTTTAGTCTTGAGGTAGTCCTGGTTTGGCCCTGGTTTAGTTTTGAGGTAGTGCTGGTTTAGTCCTGGTTTAATCTTGGGGTAGTCCTGGTTTAGTCCTGGTTTAATCCTGGAGTAGTCCTGATTAAGTCCTGGTTTAATCTTGGGGTAGTCCTGGTTTAGTCCTGGTTTAGTCCTGGTCTAGTCCTTACCACATTTCTCTTGTTCTTCCTGTTGTGTCTGACGGTCACGTAGGACACTCCCTCTTCTTCAGGTTCACCCTTTGAAGAAAATATTCAAATGTTGTTGTAAGTTTTATTTATTTTATTGTATTTATTTAAAACAAGGACAGCGCACAGGAAACATTAAGCTCAAGACAGAAAAGATGCTCTGCGACAGATTACCTACAAGATACTTTCCCTGGGCAGATACTTTAAAGCACCTCTAACAACGTTTCCTCAGTAGCAAACAATCCAAGTCATCATTTAACATTTAAAACAGTCAAAACCCATTAAGACTAATTCCCATGAATACAAAACATCAAATTCATCATTATCTTCTAAAAACACTCCACTTCTTTGTTCTCAGTATCATCTAAAATGTACAATCATCAAATTTATCAGCGTTATTATCATCTAAAATACAATCCTTCAACAGCAAAACCAGAAGTCATAGTTTTATCCCATGAGAGAAAGTATGAGAGTTACTGCAAGTTCTAAGGTCAGCTGGAAGAGTGTTTCAGTCTTACTAACAAGATGTGTGACGTGTCTTGCTCAGTAACACAACAACAGAAGGCACCGGCCAGAGCAGAAATGAAACCGCCAACCTACAAGTTATAGGATGACAACATGGGTTCCTGTTTTTTTTCTTTTATCACACATTTTCTGTAAACCCTGCCCACCATAGCACACTGCTGTTCCTGTTTAAGCCCAACATTATATTGAGCTGTACAACATGACTGATTTGTAGCACATTTATGATTAAAAAAAATAAAACTCACACTTAAACTCACAGGGGGGTCACTTCTGGTGTCTGCACATTTCACTGTAAACAAACACAGATGTAGTTCTTAAATATGACGAGAGGATTTAAAGCAGACTTGCAAAATCAACTTTACTGAGCTTGTTATAGTTGTTTCCTTCTCATGAACGTGTTTTTAGAATGATTCATGCATGTTTGAGTAATCTTTATTTTCCTGTATTCAAGACGTCATTGCTCCAATCTACCCGTTTTCATTGCCACCGGTACACGCCCACAGTGACGCACTTACATTGTTCTCCAATTTTATTTCCCCAACTGGTGATACAACTACAGTAGTGATAGTGATTTTGGTACAAATGAAAAAGAATCTGCTGCTCACTAGTGTGAAGTGCAGCTATCCATCAAAGGTGCTTTTATTAAGTCGTTTTAGATGAATATTGATCCACGGGTGTCACAGATTAGAACTATATAGCACACTAATCCAAGAAACGTTCATTTTGTCTTCTTTTGTACATTCACTTCTAGGGTTCTTTTTAAAGACAATACAGTGGGAGATGTGTGACCACCAACACCGGTGACAGTTCTGAAGATGGCTTGCAGCTAGCAGCCCAAACATGTCAACAAGGTAAATCTACTTTTTATCCTCTGTTGTGTCGCACATAAATGCAGTATTCTGTGTGATGTTGTTTCACCTGTGAGTCTCCTCCATATGACCACGACCACCACAGTGACAAGTACTCCAGCTACAGCCGCGATCACTGCCCACAGCCAACCTGCACACACAAGTTCAACACAGTAACAGTAACTACGTACAAAAGTAAAAGCACTGCACTTATGCATGGTGTGAACCATATTGCCCAGAGGAGATCGCTTTTAAACGTTCTTAAACTTTGGATACAGAGCTGTTTGATGGAATGTCATGATTTGGACTAACATTCTTCAAATACTTAACCTTTTCCAGTTTTGATAAATAAACCACGCCAAAGAATTCTGGTTTTAGTGATTTTTTTAAGTTAAGTACAAAGTCCCTAACAGGTGCTTTTACCCTTCAGACTGGGAGAATTGACTGAAATTCTGGTGCCCCTTATTTATTACGATTTATTAAGAACCATCCAACTACAGTATATAAAGTAAATATAAAGTACATACTACACCTCCTTATGGTTAGCTGTAAGATTCTGTGCAATGCTCTGCCCACAAACCTACGTCACCCACACGACAATTCTCAATAAATATGGCGCGACTGATTTTAATGATTTTCTAAGTCTTGTGGGACCCATGTGTGTCCCAAACCGCAGAGCACAAAACAAATGACATTTACTGAGTAAGAAAAACTACAGGAGCTTTAGTCCTGTTGACACCTGCTTCAGTCTTTGGTTTTGGTTCTGACACATTCGTAGTTTCTCTGGTGTCTTTTTGTCCTTTCTTTGTCTGGGTTGTTGTTGTTTCAGTCGTAGTCGTCCATGAAATGAACAAAACATGTTAAAGTTATATAGTATAGTAAATCACACATATCTGGTTCTGCAAATGAATTTGGTTATTGCTGTTCAAATCTTTGTTTGTAAAACCATACAGTATTTCATTTTGTTGTTTTTTTTTTTGTTTTGTTTTTTTCCAGACTCCACCTGGTCTCACCTGGTTTGTTGGATCTGAGAGAGAAAATCTTCTTGTTCTTTCCATCAGTCACTTCACATTTGAACTGATCCACGTATTTGTAATAGACATGTGAATCTTGAATTGCAAAAACGATGCTGTCTCGAAGGTTCTCTGTGGTTAACTGTAGATCATTGACATCTTGCCCATTTAATAGCCATTTTATTTTAACACCAGAGAGATAGGAGGACACAGAACATCTGAAATAAACTGTCTTCTCATATTTCTGTTTAGTCACTGTGAAAAACAAGACACTTCAGTCAATATGTGTTACTGTGGCAGAGTGGTTATCCTGTCTCCTCCTCTCAGTCAGGAGGTTGTGGGTTAGACTCCTGATCTAATAACAAAATACTCACGTGAGACCACAGACAGATGCACAGGACCATCAGTAGACAGATAACCTCCTGATTGGTCGTGTTGTCGACAGTAGAACGTTCCAGCATCCTGAGGTTGGACATTTTGAATCTTCAGACTACAATTTTTTGTAAGTCTGAGTCGATTTGACAGAGTCTCTGGGACACTGGAGCCGATCTTTCCAAGTCCAATGAGTTCTTTAGTTTCTCTTGGTTTCTCGGCTGAGTAAAAAATCCATACTGTTCCATCACATTCTCTTTGTCCCTCTCTTACATTGTTACAGGACAAAGTGATACATCCTCCCTCTTCCACAAACTCAGATGATTCTGTGGAAGAGAAATCAAAAAAGAAAGAAAATATTGATTATACTGTATTACCTATGTGTGCCTATGTGTCCTTGGGCAAAACACATCCCCCATGTTACTGCTGGTAGATCAACAGCAGGTTTAGACTGAATGTTTTCTGCAGTGTTATTTCTTAGTACGATCGCATTAGTCTCTGCTGTTTAATCACACACGACACAACATTTTACCAAATAAAAATGTGTTTAATTGTGTTTTGGTAGAAGAAATATCTATCACCACGGCAAGTTACAGGTTAGATCTGTGGAGGGCCGATCCTGCTCACAGTAAAAATGCAGTTTGTAAGGTCTCATGTGGTATTTTCTTTCCATTTACTTGAGCAGAAGCAGCAGTCTTTCCCCAGTACAGATATATTGTATAAGCAGCAGTCTGCATCTAAGTATAAAGTGTTTTATTGTCCAGTAATCAGAAAGTGTGGGGTTAGCATGGTAGTTACTGAGGAATAACTTTGAACCAATGCAACTCATTTAAACTGTTCTGTTTTTCATGTTTTTAAGACAAAGGCTTTATTTGACAGGAGAGCCTCAGTGTGTGAAATAGGACTGGCAAAAGTATCGAAAATCTGATTTTAATCGATACTAAAACTAGAATCGAAACTAGATACTCATTTGAGCAGGTATCAATACTAAACAAGTCACAGTCACAGGGCAGAAATGTCGTCAAGGTCAAGGTAGAATCCATGGCAAAGGAGAAATTCAATTTGTCAACTGGACAAAAGTTTTTTTTTTTTTTGTCCACTTGAATTTCTCTTTTGTCATATCATACACAGATATAAGACCACACGGGAATATAAAAGAAAGTACTATAATTTGATGTTGAAAATTACTATTGTCTTTTTTTTATTAATTATTATTATTATTATTATTATTATTTTTTTTTTTTTTTTTTTTTTTTATTACCATTGTGGTAGCAGAATTGGTATTGTGTATTGAGTCTATTCCTTAGGCATTTGAATTTTGAATTTTTATTTTATTTTTTATTTATTTATTTATTTTTATAAGACTTTTTTTTTACAGAGCTGTCTCTCTTTAAGTCTCTCTTTCTCTCTTTAACTGGACTCTCTTCAAGATTGAAAGCACTATCTTTAGTATTGTGTTCATTCTAGATACGATTTATCAAGAAAAATCATTTTTAAAGAACCCGTTTTATACATAATGGACTTTTCTGAGCTTATTAGAATTATGTTAATGTTATTATGTCATAGATAGAAACCCTGCTCAGTTTTTAAGTCCATAAATCATCACCAGGCTCGTTTTAAGCCTTACTGATGTCAAATTGTGCTCGGGGCATGTTTCCCATTACACAGTTTAATTGATGACCATGTTTAAAGGCCAATAACATATACAAATAATGCATAATATTTGTTCTTTAAAAGTCTGAACACAGAATACAAATGAAAAGTTAAAAAAATAAGTATCAATGCAAATGCAAAACAGCAAGAAGAGTTCACGTTCAGATGAAACAAAAACGGATGTTGTCCAAATGGAGAAACACTTTTGGTTTGACATTTGAAACCTTCAGATGAATCATTTCACATTTCAGACGATCAGTGTAGCAGCATTTCAACAGGTGATGGTCTCTTACCTGAGCAGAGCAGAAGACTCAGAGTGAGAAGCACAGGTCTGAACACAGCCAGGGACATCATGTCTGTGGGTCTTGTGCTTCTTTCACACTCTTTATAACTTCCTCTTCAGAACTCAATGCATCCGGGCTGTACTAGAAAAATGTAACTGTTTATTAATGATTTATTATTTTGAAATGTTATGAATGACCAAATGATGTATGGATGTATAGTTTTGTAGGTTATTGTACACAACAGACTTTTATATTCTTATTCATGTTCAGGAGTGTTTCTGTCACGAAAACATCCATGGAACAATTTCTATTATTAACACTGAAGTGGATTAGCTGTGTAGCCGAGGTGATTTGAAAGTGATTGTGCTTTAAAAACACAGTGGAGCTCTTCTAGATTACCACCATAATGAAACAAAATACATAAAGCTTTTGACAGAGGTGGTAGAGTATCCACAAATTGTACTGTAAGTAAGAGTATCGTTACTTACTTTATTAGGAATAGTAAGAGAAGTATTTGGGAAACTGACTGTAAGAGTAACTGGAAGGACAAAACATTATAAAGAATGATTATTATTATTTTGTCACTTGTAGACTTACTCACAGTGGGAAGAAACCAACACTTTTTACTGTTGTACTGTTACACTGTACAATATATTACTCCAGTAAAAATACTGTTACACTGTATTATATATTACTCAAGTGGCCTAGGTAAAAGTATGCTAAAGTAACATAATATGTGACATTTACTTATTAAGTAAATGGAACTGAGTACTCAGCTCTATTTTTTTTTTAAGTTGATGTTTGCATGTAAAAAGGAGAAGTACAGATCTCACAGATAAAAACATTTTAGGTGTTAAAGTCAGGCTACTGTTGATGAAGTTTCAGAGAGATGAGAGTAACACAAAGACAGAATGTTCAGACCAATCCTTTTCCCATTGTGACAAAAGCCTTATGTCGAGTATGAAATGATTTGAACATCAGTGATTATTAATCATTTTTGTGGTTTTTCCTAGTTTGAAATGAGAGATTTTGTGCTACTTTAAAAGTTTTGTCCTTCCAGTTACTCTTACTTGAGTAGTTTCCTAAATACTGTGACAGCAAAACTCAGCTCTGGCCTATGAAAGTTGTGAAAAGTGCTCATACATTCATTGTGAGGTAAGTGAGGAATACTTTTGGACCTATGCAAACTGTTAAAATGAACTAGTGTGGATCTTCACTTCAAATTAAACTGAATTATTCATGTAAAAATAACTGATGAAACCTGCACCAAAAACACTTGATAAAAACTATTTTTCTGTTTTAAAGAGGACATATTATGCCTTTTGCAGGTTCGTAATATTGAACTCTAACATAAGAAGATCACCATTTCACCTTCTGTTCAGTATAAACCACAACACTGACCTAAACCCGGACTAAGAATAGAAAAAGGCCCAGTGACTTCCTGTTTAAAACTACAGATCAGGCCCTGCCTCTTCACAGGGACATTTCAGTGTAACAAGCAGCAGATTTACACTGTGTGTTTTTATTGTTGAGAAAAATGCAAAGTGACATTTTATAATCCTACATGTGTGACCCAGAAAATGTATTTAAAAAACTCTAACTAAATACAAGGATTGGGAGATAAGGGTTTGTATGGTTTTATTTATTTGGATCCCCATTATTTGCTCTTCTGCCTGCAGTCCACAGAAAATGTACAAACAAATCATTACAAAAGACAAGCATACAGTAGAAGCTGACAGTACTCAGTGTGGGGTAAACAGGGGGAATATTACAATTCTATGGGGTATTAACACATTTAGATCACCATGTTACCTTTGGTGGCAATGAAAACGGGTAGATTGCAGCAATGATGTCTTGAATACAGGAAAATAAAGATTACTCAAACATGCATGAATCATTCTAAAAACACGTTCATGAGAAGGAAACAACTATAACAAGCTCAGTAAAGTTGATTTTGCAAGTCTGCTTTAAATCCTCTCGTCATATTTAAGAACTACATCTGTGTTTTGTTTACAGTGAAACGTGCAGACACCAGAAGTGACCCCCCTGTGAGTTTAAGTGTGAGTTTTATTTTTTTTTAATCATAAATGTGCTACAAATCAGTCATGTTGTACAGCTCAATATAATGTTGGGCTTAAACAGGAACAGCAGTGTGCTATGGTGGGCAGGGTTTACAGAAAATGTGTGATAAAAGAAAAAAAAACAACAGGAACCCATGTTGTCATCCTATAACTTGTAGGTTGGCGGTTTCATCTCTGCTCTGGCCGGTGCCTTCTGTTGTTGTGTTACTGAGCAAGACACGTCACACATCTTGTTAGTAAGACTGAAACACTCTTCCAGCTGACCTTAGAACTTGCAGTAACTCTCATACTTTCTCTCATGGGATAAAACTATGACTTCTGGTTTTGCTGTTGAAGGATTGTATTTTAGATGATAATAACGCTGATAAATTTGATAATTGTACATTTTAGATGATATTGAGAACAAAGAAGTGGAGTGTTTTTAGAAGATAATGATGAATTTGATGTTTTGTATTCATGGGAATTAGTCTTAATGGGTTTTGACTGTTTTAAATGTTAAATGATGACTTGGATTGTTTGCTACTGAGGAAACGTTGTTAGAGGTGCTTTAAAGTATCTGCCCAGGGAAAGTATCTTGTAGGTAATCTGTCGCAGAGCATCTTTTCTGTCTTGAGTTTAACGTTTCCTGTGCACTGTCCTTGTTTTAAATAAATACAATAAAATAAATAAATAAAACTTAAAACAACATTTGAATATTTTCTTCAAAGGGTGAACCTGAAGAAGAGGGAGTGTCCTACGTGAACATCAGACACAACAGGAAGAACCAGAGAAATGAGGTAAGGACTAGACCAGGACTAAACCAGGACTAAACCAGGACTACCCCAGTAAAAGACCAGGGCTACCCATAGACTGGTAGAAGTGGATTAAGAGAGTGCGACGTCACCCATAGTCTTCGTTTCCATTCAAATGAAACTCATCGAGGATAGAAGTTTTGAGGAGAATTTGGAGCCGAGTTCCATATAAGTAATACAAAATGGCAAAATAAAAACACCAGGAACATGTAGAGCGGGTTAATACGAACATTTTGAGATCAAAATGAAGAGCCTGACAGCAGCAGGTACAGAGAGAGGAGTGATGTTTTTTTTCAATACAAAGTAAATTGGAGCCGGTGTTGATGGAGCTGGAAGCCTCTCCCATGCTCACTTCCTATTTGGAACGCAGTGGCTAGCAGGTTAGCTATGTCCATTACAGTCTGTGGGACTACCCTTGGACTAATCCAGGACTAAACCAGCACTACCTCAAGACTAAACCAGGGCCAAACCAGGACTACCCCAAGATTAACCCAGGATTTAATCAGGACTACCCCAGGATTAAACCAGTACTAAACCAGGACTACCACAAGATTAAACCAGGACTAAACCAGGACTACCCCAAGATTAAACCAGGACTCAAGTAGGACTAAACCAGAAATACCCCAAGACTAAACCAGGACCAAACCAGGACTACCTCAAGACTAAACCAGGACTATTCCAGCACTAAACCAGGACCAAGCCAGGAATAATGCGAAACAATGGTGTGCATCATATTGTTCTTTGGGGCAAGTTTATAACAATCAAAGCAATATAAGCCTATTTTTGTGCTATAACCTGAAGTGCCAGAGGACAAAACATGGGTTGCACTTTTTCTATTGTATTTCCAATCAATTCAAAACTCTGACAATCTTTTCATGTCCCTGGGTGATCATTTTGGTTATGGCACACAAGAAAAAGCTTATAGTATTTCAAGATCAAGACTATACCAGGTCTTGGATCAGTCCTGAGCTTGAGATACTATAAGACTAGACTAGCGCTACCAAGACTTAAGCCATGCCACCCCAAGATTGAGTTGTTGTACAGTTGTAGGGAGTATTATCTGTTACATAAGGTTGTAGCTGTAGGCTCCGCTCAAACAAAACAAAGACAAAGTGGGTTTCGAGCAGGACAATTTTCTCAAAGTGTAATGAGGATGTGATGGAGCATGTGTGGTTCGTGGTCTGTTAAACTGTGAAACACACGCTCTTACTAGTGACTCACATTAAACATGACATAGTGCCGGTGTCAGCTCTATACGTATATAATCTACGACACCCGTGAATCATTTTGTTATAATTTGCACATTTTAAATCACAATATTGATCTGAAAACGCAACAAACCCACCGACTTCTGCAATAGAAAACTGCAGTGGCCAGTGGGAGCTGACATTGCTGTAAATGTCATCACAACAAAGAGCCGTGTAGCTGTCGGCACCTCAGATGTATAAAAAAGAATGACTGATTGGAAAATGAAAGTACAGAGCAGTGGGCGGTGGAGGTGAAAAGGGAGTTGCGGATAACAACTTCAGGTGAGGAAATGGTGAGGGGAAATAAATACTAATATAACATGGTTAAAAGCTCTAAAAAGTTGATTTTGCAGAATAGGTTTAAACATACAGCCCTGTTACCTGGGAGTACCAGTGGGTCACCTGCTCAGGAGTACCTAGCTCAGGAGTATCCAAACTTTTCATCAAGCGGAATAATGAAGTTAAAAAATTCAGAGTGTTGCATTTAACGTACAGCAGGTTTGATTGAGTCCCCACACCTTTAATAAGGCTCGGAGCATTTATTTAAGTCTGTATCACATCTGAAGGTTTGTTATTTAAGTTATGTCAACAGACTTCTTCAAATCTGCAGTAATAAAATACTATTTTGGCTCATTTGGGCCAATTCAACAGAAATTGCCCCTGGGCCATAGTTTGAATATGCCTGACCTATAGCTCTAGGTGCTGAGGTACCGTTGAGCAAGGCCCCGATCTCATAGGTCGTGTTTAGAAGAGTGGTAAATTTGACTCTCTGTGACAGTCCAGTGGGCATACAGTGTGTACGTGTGTGTACATGTACGTGCTGTTTCAGATTACACTACTAATATTTAAAGACAAACACATTTTATTAATTAGCATGTTATTTTTTTATTTATTTATATTTTTTTTTTACCTTTCTGGTCTCTGAGAGTAAACTCATATGCTCAGAATGCATAAGGTAAGTGAGGAATAAGTTTGGATCACTGCAAACTGTTTAAAATGAACTAGTTCTGTTTTTCATGTTTCTGAGACAGTAAAAATCAGGTACAGCACCTTTAATACAGATGGAGGAGACTTAAGCTGCAAATGTGATATAAAGGTTCAGTTCTATATGATCAGGTTCAACATTTGTGGGTTTTCCTTTTGGATATATGGATTTTCCCCCTACAAATCTCATAAATGCACTATTTACTAAAGTAAGATACTGTCTTGTCCCTCTGCTCAGGTCAGACAGAGTGAGGAGAAGGTGACCTACAGCTCAGTGAGGAACACCTCTGTGGAGGACCCTGCTCAGCTCTACGCTACCATCAACAAATGAACAACAACTGACCCAACAACCAACCCAACAACCAAACTAACAACCAACCAATGACAGACCCAACCAACAACCAACCAATGACAGACCCAACAACCAACCAACAACCAAACCAACAACCAAACAACAATCAACCGACAGACCCAACAACCAACCAACAACCAACCAACGACAGACCCAACAACCAACCAATAACCAAACCAACAACCAACAACCAACCAACAACAGACCGAAAAAAACAACCAACAACCAAACCAACAATCAACCAACGACAGACCAAACAACCAACCAACAACCAAACCAACAACCAACCAATAACCGACCCAACAATCAACCAACAACCAACCAACGACAGACCCAACAACCAACCAATAACCAAACCAACAACCAACCAATGACAGACCCAACAATCAACCAACAACCAAACCAACAATCAACGACAGACCCAACAGCCAAACCAACAACCAATCAACTACAGACCTAACAACCCAACCAGCAACCAACCAGCAACCAACCAACAACCAAACCAACAACCAACCAACAACCAAACCAACAACCAAACCAACAACCAATCAATAACCAAACCAACAACCAACCAATAACCAAACCAACAAAAAAACAATGACAGACCTGTGAGATTATTATTCTATATGGAATTGTGAGATTATTATTCTATATCAAATGAAGAATCATATTTTGAACCTATATTTGTGTAATGTTCCAACGTGGCAATGAACTTCCATATTTGCTTAAGAACAGATTAATATTTGTTTATTGTGCACGTCGTCTCCTCTGAACCAAATGACATTTTGTATATGTACATTTCTACATCTGTCTGAACATTTCCAGTCGATGAATATGTACATTGAACTTGTTATGCAGACTTGTCCTAGTTGAACTCAGAGGGGCGTTTTGTACTTTGTACTTCTTAATGCAAAGTTTTGTCATGTACCACAGTATATAAAGAGCCTCAGTGGCCATGTTAAAGCAGGAGATAGCTGTAGAGAAAGTTGGTGTTTAACTTGATTGTTTAATACCTAAATAAAGAAACCGAATCAAGAAATCGCCTGGCTCCTCGACTCTTGCTTTTGGTTCGCCTTCAGGAGAAAGCTGACAGTTTTTGGTGACCCCGACGTGATTATCTAGGACGTGATCCTGAGAATCCTGACGGCAAAAGCAAACCATCAACGTGATCCTGTGAGTCCTGGAGACAAAGGCAGAGCAGGTCTCCTCCACAACGTCCGAGAGAAACAACACAAAAACGAGATCTCCAGAAAAGACGGTATGCAGAGGCCTTTTTCACAGAATTTCTGTACAATTGGTGGTATTAAATTAAAATGTGATGTGTTCTCGGACATTGTGCAATTAATTGTTATTTTAACTATACAAAATTAGTAATTAAATAATTAATTAAAAGTGTCTTACGTCTTTTGACACAAAAAACTAAAGAAAAGGGTTTTTTTAAAGAGAAAGACAGATGTTTTATGAAAGTGTCTTACGTCTTTTGACACAAAAAACTAAAGAAGAGAGTTTTTTTTAAAGAGAAAGACAGATGTTTTATGCTTTAAAGCACAAAAAAGCAATAAAATTAACAATAAAGTAGTTTCTTTAGAACCTAGATCAGAAAAGGTGTAATTGGAAAGTTAAAATCATTGCCGTGTTTATGTCTTAGCACGAAGAGAGAAAAAAAGCGGGTTTTATAACAAAATATTTAGTGGTTAAAACTTTACACTAAAAAGAAAACAAAACTTTTAATTAAGTTTATATAAAAATGAGGTACCAGAAAAACTATATGCAAAAAACTAGATATAAAAAACTATATATAATGCTAGCAACAATTCTTAACATCATGACATCTCAAGCAAACGAACCTGTTCAAATAAATTTTACTCAGAATGAACAGCAAATCACTTGTCACTGTAAAATTTACCAAGGGTTTATAATTCAGATGGGCATAATATACATCCCTTGTGAAGCAGAGACATTATTACATGGAATCAACTTAATAGATTTAACTAGGAAAGAGCAGGAAATCGCAATCTTTTCGCCGGAGCATGGCATATTTTCAAAAGTTTGTGACTTAGTTAACGAAATGTCTGAACAAAAAGATAACGTAACCGAAACAAAACTAGAATGTACCTGGTATAACAGACCTATTCGTTCTAATATTGGCTGTATTTGCAACACCTATCCTTATGGAAATACAGAAATGGATAATATCGAAAATAATTGTAAAAAAAAGTACAATAAGGGATGTTCAAATTACAACAGTTACAGATACTAATCACCTTAATAGGACATCTCAAAATACTAGTGAAAATAGTCTGTTTGATGTTCAAATGCTAAAAAGTAAAATTGGCACCCTTATGAAAAAGATCACGCTTACAATTGGAACAATCTCTGAATCAAAATCCCCACAAGAAGTAAAATTAGAGACTATGCTTAAGGAACTGAAAAACGAGATGGTGAAAGAAATCACTGAAGAGGCTAGGAATATAACTAAACATCTATGTCCGTCAAATTCAGCAAATATCTCTAAAATACTAAAAGATCTAGAAGAAGGGTATGACATATTAAGAAATATCTTGAACGGAAGTGTTATTTACATTTTAGCAACATTTATTGCGATTTTTCTAACCCTGGCTATCGTATTGGTTATGGCTTTATTTTTATGTCTGTGTTCGCCACGGAACACTAAAATTATGACATTAAAACCTCCTGATTCAGCTTCCATCTTAAGTTGGGATGATTTAAATGATTAATTGATAGGTTATTGGATGACATTTTTTGGTGACTGTATCTTGTTAATGGCCAGATAGGGTATAGTACCTTTAAAATGTTACTTTGAGTAAATAAATTGACTAATAAAAAGAATTTAAAAACTGTTGGTATTATTGCAAGTTAATAGAAGGAATAGATAATTGTTTAGGGGACATGGGTTAGGATTGTTTTATCGCATTTATTGGTCAAAACTTATGTGGATAATTGCCTGATGTATGTGGAATAAGGCTATTGTTTTTTCACTCATGGTTAGATCGTTGGATAGGTCTCTCTCTGTCTCGCTCTTCTCTCCTTCTCCCTCCATAGCAGTATGTGGTGCGGTTTAGTTAGTTGTTCAATTAGGTGTTTATTTAAGGAGTAAATTGAGTGATTGTTAAGCCTAGGTCGCTATTGGTCAGGTCTGGTCATTATTGATTGGGTCTTTGTTCGTGCCTTGTCGAGGTTGAGTAAAGGATAGAGGAAGACTGTTAAATTAATAATAATTAATTAAAAATAAATAAATGAATCGAGAGAAAAATTTTAAAATAAAATAATAATAATAATAATAATAATAAAATAAAGTAATATAATAAGATAATGCTGGTTCCTAGGTGAAATTTCGAACTCTTTCTAAGTTAAGTTTTTTCTTTCTTTTTAGAAACCAAAATAAAAGACAGGAGGTGAGAACAAAGACGCCCCCTTCGAGATAAAAAAAAAACCAAAAAAACAAAACCTTGGAGCCTACAGGTAGATAGTGAAAGACAAACTGTTCAATAAAAAGTGACTCACTCCACCAAATTCACAAACCTGACGCCTTAAATACCAATTAGTACAATACCCAAAATTGGTATACAGCAGCTGAGAAGATAATTTAACAAGGTACGATAATATAATACATATCACAATGTCCCAGTTCACCATCACATTGCACCAGTTGATAGAATTCTGGAAAAATAAGGCACTCCAAGAAGAGGCAAACCCGAAGAAGGCTCAGGAAACCCAGTCCATCATTCAAAACATAATCAAGAAATATGTCAAAAAAGGAATGATCCATGGTGGAAAAAATGCAATCGCCCCCACCGAGGAACAATGGAAAAACGTAAAAAACTACTACAAGGAGAAGATTATACAGTGTAAATTGGAACCTACACGAAATGCTATAATAAGGAAAATGAACCAATTGAAGATACAAGTCGCAAGACAAACTGTGCATTTCCTCGGACGAGAGGTGTCGAACGGTACTCAAGGAGTGTCTGCCAACAACAAAGATGCTATCCTGAGTACTCCAAAACCAACTACAGTTCGTCAAATGCTCAGTTTTTTGGGACTCTGCAACTACTCTCGGGAGTATGTCCCTGGCTACACCGAACTCACAACGCCCCTTCGAGAACTCATCAAGCCCCATGGCATGCATAACCTCTCAGCCGACTTACAGTGGACAACGGAGTCCGAAGAGGCATTCATCAAGACAAAACAAGCTATTTGTGCAGCATGCAGCCTATGTGCCCCAAATTATGACATTCCTTTCCACCTTGATGTGACAGAGAAACAATCATTCGTCCAAGCGGTTCTCTATCAAAAACACCATCAAAGCAGAAGAGTACTGAAACACTACTCTTGTAAGTTGGATCTCCATGAACAAAGTCAACCTGGTTGTGCTCGTTACCTGGCTGCTCTGGCAAAGACAATTGAGAAGACTTCACATATCGTACAAAATCATCCACTGGTGGTGCACACCCAACATGGGATACTCGCTTATCTCAACTCTCGTTTGTACATCACTACAGCACGAAGATCCAACCATATTTCAAAGACCTTGAAACAGTCCCATATTACTTATGAAGGAGGAAATATCAACATGGCGGCAAATATGGAGACTGAAGGAATTCCACATGTGTGTGAAGAAAAAGTCAGAACTGAACTATATGTGAGAGCAGATTTGCACACTACACCGCTTTCAGACCCAGAGATGACCATTTTCTGTGACGGCTGTGCATATAGAGCAAAAGAAGGTCATATTGTGTCCTCATACGCAGTAGTGGAACAGCTGCCCTCTAACCAATATCGTTTGATGGAAGCCCAGCAGATAGCAAAATGTTCTGCACAAGTAGCTGAGATAACAGCAATGTTACGAGCACTACAACTTTCAGAAGGCAAAGCAGTAAACGTCTATACGGACTCAAGTTATGCTTACAAGACTGTCACGCTGTCATTAACCGGTTGGATCAGAAATGGTTTCAAACTTGGGACCGGTCTTCCAATTAAGCATGAACAACTGATCAAGCAACTGATAGACGCTGTCCAACTGCCATCAAGACTTGCTATCATGAAATGCAAGGCTCACACCAAGGAAACAGACTCCATTTCCCTGGGCAATCATGCCGCAGATCAAGCCGCAAAGAAAGCTGCAAATTATAATCCAAGAAACATGCTTGTTTGCACCGAAGAAAAGATTGAGAAGCTACCTGATGCAAACCTGATCGATGCAACATACATAAGAGAGATTCAAGAAGCAGCCGGACTATACGAACATGGAGCCTGGAAACAACGTGGTGCTACAAAAGATGCTACGGGAATCTGGAGAAATCATGAAGAAAAAATTGTGGCTCCCATCTCATTGCTACAAATGCTCTATGACGAATACCATACTCCTACTCATCGAAGTTATGAAGCTATCCTAAAACATGTTGATTTGTGGTGGCATCCAAATATGAAATCTATAATGCAATATTGGATAGATGACTGTCACATTTGTCAAACCATGAATCCAAAGAAAGCTTGCAAACCACCGCCAGGAACTTACACTCTTCCCAATAAACCTTTTGAAAGAATTGTCATGGATTTTACCGATATGGGACCAGAAATGAGAGTTCGAGGATATCGTTATCTACTGGTCATAATCTGTGAATATACAAGATGGGTTGAAGCATTCCCCTGTAAGACAGAAACTGCCAAGGAAGTAGTTAAACACTTAACTACTGATGTCTTTCCACGATTCGGCATTCCGCAAGTCATAAGGTCAGATAACGGGACACATTTTACTGCCAAAATAGTCCGTGATGTGCTAAAGGCTCTTAATATCACCCAACGTTTTGGAACTGTCTATCATGCTGCCAGTCAAGGGGTTTGTGAAAGAATGAATGCCACTGTCAAGAGAAAACTTGCGAAGGTTTGGAAAACCACTAAACTCGACTGGGTCACTGCCTTGCCTTTCGTTTTGATGGACATCAGAAACAGTACGAATAAAACCACGTCATATTCTCCTCATCTATTACTAACAGGCAGAGAAATGCACAAACCAGAAGGCTCATTCACTGAAGATACACCATTTATAGAATGGGACAAACAACATCACTCATATGTTAAACAGCTTCAAGAAATAGTGATGCAACTACACAAATGCAGACAAAGAACACATGATCTTGAAGATGTAGTCGATCCAGAAATGAACATATCCCCGGGATCTTGGGTGTACGTGAAGGTACACAAACGACACAACTGGACTCAACCATATCAAACAGGTCCATATCAAGTTCTACAGTCCACTGGAAGATCAGTACAAGTTCAAAAAGAAACATCTAAAGTGTGGTACCACTTATCACACTGTTTTAAGTCGCCAGTAGACCCAAGTGAACGAAGTCTAACCCAAATTCGAACTGATATTGCAACTACATCTGCCATACAGAATGAAGAAAGCCGACCAAATCTTGGAAACAACGACCCTGATGACCAACCCCGATCACTCTCTGGCACTGGGGCTCCAGAAGAGGAGGAAGAAGGGGGGAGAAGAAGAAACAGGAGAAGGAGAGTATAGGCCATATTTTTTGAAAAATTTCCAGTATATATTCTGGATCATGCTAAATGTGATGCTTTTCATTGTTTTAGTGAGCGGGTACATTCCCCTTGTCCATGGAAATGTTGAGAATGGCCTCGGACAGCCAACAATCAAAACAGCAAGCCACAATACAACCGAGTTAACAGTCATCAATACAGGTAAGGAACAAAAGGCACTGAACAGAGTAAAAAGAGGGACACCAAAAATTTTAAAATATTGTTATGAGGGACAAACCTGCAACATATTATTTGATGTATGCGAAGTCCTAGATTGTATGCAAAATGTACCCGCCATAGATCATGCTTTAAATATACAAATTGTTTGTAAGGACACATGTCTGACCCAGGTAGATGATTACAATAATAAGGTTATAGATATCGCCAATATAATAAAGAGAAAGATACTTTTGAAATTGACTTACAACAGAGAATTACCTTAAGAAAATTAGGAAAAAGTTATGCTTCTCAACAAGAAGACCTAAAACATTGTAGAGGGCGTAAATCCATTAATCAACGATGTAATCCTTTAGTATTATCTATTAAAAATCCAACGATTAACGACTCTGGAATATATTCCATAGGATTCCAGTGTTCAAAAGTTACAACTGTACCCTGCAATAGGAAATTGGAGCTAAATTTTGAAGGCTACATCCAAACAACAATTTTGAAACCTAACAAACCTGCTCCAGAAAATGATTTAATTTCCCTAACCGATGCAATTAAAATTGAAACAGGATACGAAATGAATGAAAATTCTTGGCTTAAATGGGTTCAGTATACCGCTCATACCTTATCTATGGAAGATTGCATTGCATGTTCTGCAGCTAGACCCCGATTAACAACTACGTCCATACCATATTCTAATGAAAAAGACCTGACCTGTATATTTAAACTCTTCACTACAAAATCATTTGATAAAACTGACGAATGTTATCAACTTCACAATAAATTACCGGTAGTAGCTTCAAAAGATGTACCTACATCCTGGACTATGGGAGTGGCTAAATATACTTGTTTTCTTAAAGATACCATTATGTATACAGATATAATAAGTGATGACAAAAATGAAGTAGAAAGTTTCATTAAACATTTCTGTAATCAGACCTTATCTTCCGATAATTATAGAGAATTTGCTCTCCTGACTAATCATGTTATTGCTCGAGCAGATATTTGGTGGTTATGTGCAAATTTACGTTTATATGCCACTCTATCAAAAACATGGTCAGGTGTCTGTGCACCAATTATGTTAATCATTCCATTTACTATAAGCCCAGCAAATTTACTAAATTTAAAACAAACCCAATTGCCAGACAGAGTTGACTCAAGAAATAATCATGTATCTAAGAGGTCATTGTCTCATCAAACTAAACCCAAACCTCAAGGATCATTTAATGAGGATATTTATCTCAGTAATATCGGTTTACCTGTAGGGGTTCCAAATGAGTATAAAGCACAAAATGAAATTGCGGCTGGATTTACCTCAATTTTATTTGCAGGAGTAACGGCTACTAAAAATACGATTTGGATAAATTATCTTTATTACAATCAACAGAGATTTATAAATTACACAATTGAGGCAATAGAAGGCATTGTAAAGCAATTGGGTCCTACATCACTCATGGCCTGGCAAAATCGGATCGCTCTAGACATGTTACTTGCTAAAGAATCATTAGTATGCAGCATGTTTGGAGCAGAATGCTGTACTTATATACCAAATAATACCTCCCCTGATGGAAGTATCGCTAAAGCTCTGAACAAACTTAAGTCCATGTCCGTGGAATTTGCTAAAAACTCTGGCGTATCTGAAGACAGTTGGTCAAATTGGATTTATAGGATATTTGGTCCTTGGACTGCTACAATAATATCTATAGTTACTACAATATTAACTATAATTGCTATCTTAGTCATAATTGGATGTTGTATCGTCCCATGTCTCCGATCTCTAGTAGAACGATTGATTGTAACTGCCCTAACAAAAAAAGACCCTTCGTCACAAATTCTATTACTCACTTTAGGGTCCCAACTCTCAGTTCCAGAATCAATTGACTAAATTCGGTAAAATATGTAGATTGATCTTTTATTTTAAAATTATACAAAATATAAGCAGAATCCTAGTAAGTGCTTTTGTTCCTTATTTGCTGTCCGAGAGTCATGTGTAATTTTATGTGTTATATTAGCCTAAGGGCTGGGGTATGTTATAATCAGGGTGGTTAAAGCTAATGCTAATATTTTACTCATATATGATAACTTTATGTTGAACGCATAATGAAAGTGTTTTTTGTTTTTGATTTTGTTTTTGTGATCACATGTGATATGTGATCAAAAGGGGGAATTGTGAGATTATTATTCTATATGGAATTGTGAGATTATTATTCTATATGGAATTGTGAGATTATTATTCTATATCAAATGAAGAATCATATTTTGAACCTATATTTGTGTAATGTTCCAACGTGGCAATGAACTTCCATATTTGCTTAAGAACAGATTAATATTTGTTTATTGTGCACGTCGTCTCCTCTGAACCAAATGACATTTTGTATATGTACATTTCTACATCTGTCTGAACATTTCCAGTCGATGAATATGTACATTGAACTTGTTATGCAGACTTGTCCTAGTTGAACTCAGAGGGGCGTTTTGTACTTTGTACTTCTTAATGCAAAGTTTTGTCATGTACCACAGTATATAAAGAGCCTCAGTGGCCATGTTAAAGCAGGAGATAGCTGTAGAGAAAGTTGGTGTTTAACTTGATTGTTTAATACCTAAATAAAGAAACCGAATCGAGAAATCGCCTGGCTCCTCGACTCTTGCTTTTGGTTCGCCTTCAGGAGAAAGCTGACAGACCCAACAACCAACCAACAACCAAACCAACAACCAACCAACGACAGACCCAACAACCAACCAACAACCAAACCAACAACCGACTAGTAGTAGTAGTAGGAGTATACCAAGAAGAAGCAGCATGTAGTAGCCTTGTAGTAGTAGTACCCTAGAAATACTAGTAGTAGACTATTATAAGAATGAGTAGTCAAGTATTTAGCAGTAGTAGCAGCCTTGTAATAATATAATCTAGTATCCTAGTAAAAGTCAGCTTTTATTTTTCAATTCAAAGTCAACTTTATTTATATAGCTCATTTACAACAACTTACTACATGACGGCTAAGTGGTGCACAGTACAAATAAATAATTACAAAGTAATATAAAGTATTAAACATAGACTTTAGAAGTAGTAGCAGTAGTATTATTAAGAAGTAGCTGTAGTAGTAGCAGTAGTAGCACTAACTTGGCTGTAGCTTAGTTAGTAGTAGTAGCCTAGTTGTAGTAGTAGTAGTAGTAGTACTGTTGTTATCAATCCTAAAGAAAAAATTGTCACACAGTAATATTTTTGCTGTCATGCAGTTATTTTTTTTTTTTTTTAAATGTAGAGTTAAACGTTTGTGAGAAAGCAGAAGTAACTTGGCCCTGAATATTTGTGAAAAAAAAATAATAATAATTAAAAAAAATGCAATGTCACATAGAGGAGAAGAGGAGAGAAGAGCAGAAGAGAAAAAAGCAGAAGAGGAGAGGAGAACGGGTTAGAAAAGGAGTTTTATCAATGAATGTGGTTCTGCTTTCATGAGGGAGGGACCAAGACAACGGACACACAAAAAAAGGAGACAAACTAAATTATAACTGTTCCTAAACGTGGCAACTTTG